>JAPYZN010005411.1:0-10736 GCA_030522865.1 Psyttalia lounsburyi | reverse complement strand
TAAACAACGTCTTTCACAAAGCCCCACAGGTAGTAATCAAGTGGTGTAAGATCTGGTGATCGTGGAGGCCATGGAATGTGAAGACCCCGACCGATTAAAAGATTCGGGAAGGCACCATTCAGATGATCCTTCACAGCTCGAGTATAATAAGCAGTGTTACGGTGAACAAGAAATCTCGACGTCCCACTCTCGTGCCCCCCGAGATCAGTGCAAAATAAATCAACATTTGCCTCCTTCAGAGAAAAAATTTGTAGGTGCTATCTTACCCATTTACCGAAATATCAAATTGTCTACTCAATCATACTCATTATTCGTAGGATTTCTTGTGAGAATAACTTTCCAGGCGTGTCAAAGTTACCAACAACATGAAGAAACATAACACTTATCACTACGCCCGATTGAGCTTCTTTGGTTGAGGTGTTGCCCTGCTACCAAATACGGGGCGAACATTGTGCAAGGAAAAATTAGCATAAGTAGAGTCCTAATTGGTTTGTGAGCATTAGCCATCCCTCACGGAAATAGTATATTCCGTAAGAAGTGAAAGAAAATGGTTTTTGGCGAGTGGGAGGTTTATCCCACGAGTCAAAGACCACTTTTTTCACGAGTTGCGAACAATAGTTTTCATGTCAATGTGTCGAAAAAATATATATGCAAGTATGATCAATTATTTACGACGTATTTTTGATGTACGGCATTTTTGGCCGAAAACATATCTTACCTATGTTTTAAATATATACCATCCATGTGAGGGTAACATGTGTGTTCACATATATTTCACACATATCTTATATATTACATCTTTGGCCGAAATATATGTGCACTTAATTGATATACATTTTGCATATACAACGTTTTCCGTACGGGATTCTTAAAGAAATAAGAGTGTTACCGGAAGCGGCTAGCAGTGGAAGAGCCGTGGAGGCTCCCGCCCAGACTTATTAATGTAGCTCTGCCGCTGCGACGGGGTTTGAACTGTCATATGCGATTCGTATTACTTTTTTTACAATACCTACCGAAAAAGTTCACTTTTCGGTATGGTTTTTCGTCCGTAAAGTCGTACTTTTCCGTACAGTGTGCGTAAAAGTCAGAGGCCGTGCGTAAAGTGAAACTCCCGCGTAAAGCGAAGCTTTACCACTCGGATTTCACTTTACACATGACCTTGACTTTTCCGCACTCCGCACACAAAAAAAACACTTTGCCCTCCAAACCTCCTCTCGAAGCGAACTTTGGCAGGTATTGCAAAAAATTAGGTGTGCGTATCGCCTTTTTCGTCTGGTGTGATCGCCTAGTACTCGTGTGAAAAAGTGCTACTTTACGCACTAGTTGCAGAATATACTATTTCATCACGCTGTGTTGGAAAAGTGACTTTTCAGTCACTCGACGCGAAGCGGAGTACTTTTTCGTCACATTGAGATGAAAAATTATGTTCGTAACTCGTGAAAAAATGGTTTTCAACTCGTCGGGTTATACCCCTCGCCTTCGACTCGCGATATAAACCTCGCACTAGCCAAAAACCATTTTCTTTCACTTGTTACGAAATATACGATTTTGTTTATGTTTCGTAGACTATATCTTAACGCCCTCGTTCTCTCAGGCCTCACCACTTCCATGTCCCTTCTGCACAATTCTACCGATAATGTTTTATATGATCTCCTAGTTATAATCACTAAAACAAATTGCAATTTTGATAGATGTTCTGAGCGCAATCGTTACAATCGTCATGGCCTTTTTCGCTAGCCCTAATTCTCCTAGAACTTTTGCCGTTTTGTTATTGGTTATTGCGCTACGACTGCCTATCACAGCAGCAGGAACTTTCGTCTTAGTTTCTGTCTCAGCTACGTATTTATTGGGCGAAGGCTGATGCTTCTCGTCCTTTCGCTTAGCCGCATTTTTTATGTAATTATCCTTTTCATACGCCACTGTAAAGTCGGCTATTAGCTCTTCTTGTGTTCTTAGAATGATAATGTCAAGCTTTTTCACTTCCCCGTTCACAAAAAAGTACGGCACTGGTCCGTAATTTTTACGGAATATTGTTTTGGCTGGCAGATTACGGAACTGACACGTAATTTTTATTGAATTTTTCTCTCCGTGCATCTGCAACAGGACACGCTTAGACCTTTATTCACCTGGGGCAAATGTTTGGTGTGAAGTTGTTAGGTAACTCGGCCCAGTTATCACGCTGGAGTTTGTCGACCATTAATTCCCCACCTTGCCATTGCTGCGTCCGCCGGCATTGTCAACATACTCCACTCATCTACTTCCTTTTCCTTGTGTTGGATTTCAGGATTTTCCCCGAGGCACAATTCCCTCCTCCTAAGTTTTTATATTTCCAGATTTAGGAAATGGCCATTTGTTTATTGCTGTGGAGATTTCGTATATTGTAAAGGGGAGAGGGAGGAAGGTCCCCCGGGGGACTTGCTCTGTGCGGGCTTTTCCAAAATCTGGTGACCAGAGAGATTGGAAAAACCACGGGTTGGAGTAAAGGAGGAAGTTATATTGCCTTCTGGAGTTGAATTTCACCTGGGCGTCCCTATAGGAAGAACAATATTCAAGAAAAATTACGGAACAAGTCACGTAATGCGCGAGCCAAGATCCTTTTCAGGAATTTTTGTATGAATTAAGGAGAATAAGTCCGTCGCCTCACTGAAAACATATGAAAAAGTTACGTAATTTTTTTGGAAATTAAACTCCAACAGTAAAATCTACGAGAAATTTCAAGACTCATTATATATACGGCTCAGAAAATAAAAATTACGGAACGCTCCGTAGAAATTACGGAGCGTTCGTGAAAATCTCCGCCAGACAGCTGACTTTGACGTGTCGGGCGGATGAGTAATTTTTACGGAACAAAACGTAGAATTTACGTGGAAATTGGCGACTTTCTATGAAATTTCAACTTCGCTCCGAGATTACGTGACTTGTTCCGTAATTTTTCTTGAATTTTTTTCTACGTGTAGCAAAAGTATTTTTAGTTAGTTAGTAGCGAGCATTCATTGAGCGAAGTACCTTTTCACCTGTGTAGAGTCAAACTAAACTTTCAATAATAATTTTCTGTGTTCAAAATACTTGAAGTGTTTTCGTTATTTTTATCCCCATAATCCAATACCTCGAGTGCGTAACTCACCTTTTCGCATTCTTCTGTAGTTTAAGGTCACCTTTCTCTAAATTGTTTCTTCAATTTTTCGCAAGAAAATATTATTTGCCCGAAATTAATTAAATGATCAATTTTTATCGATAAAAACGTAAAAACAAATTTCTTATGACAACAATTATTTCTCGAAAATTCTCAAGTTTTTATGGAAAATTACTTTGTATGTTTACAAGTAAATTATTTCAATGTGGAAAATATCCCTTCCCTGGACCATATTTTTTTGGTTAGACTCAGTTTTTTCTTTCATCGTAAATAATTGCTACTAACTGAAACACATGCGTAAGCACCGCTGGTGTGTACCGCGTAGGCGTTGAAAAATAGTGGGGCGCAATGATGCGCGGAGCGGCCACTCCGGAGCGCTCCCCTTTCACGAGGCTCTCATGAGCCGTAAGGAGTCAGTTCGGTTAAGCCGTTCTTTTATTATCTGTCAGTGTTATATGTATGCGATGAGCAAACCGAGAAAATTTCACACTTCGTTTATGCTCTCCTGTGCCAGGGGGTCCCCGAGAACTGGCCTGCCCCACGGTCGTTCGCCTACGTTCTTGCTTGGAGACTGAATTATTCATTGAAAAAACACAACTAGAACACTCCACGCTAATTCAATAAATTCTCTTTTTACCATAATTTTATGTATTTCAGAGGAGGTCGATGAGTCGACTTCGGAAAAAAATATTTAAAAAATAATTTTGTTCAAGTCCTGGGAAGCAAAAAATGTTGAGACTCAAAATAATCAGTTCCTCGCATATTCACTTTATTTTTATCTGTCCCTCCAAACTTATAGAACCGACAAAATTTTGTAAGTTAATTAACTTTACCGCAAAAAAACAAACTTCCAAATAAAATTGAACTATTTTCCTAGAAGAATTTTTCTGGTTGCGCCGAAACTCTGTCCAGCCTGTGTGGCGCCCTTATTGGAGCCAGCCTGTAGACCAATGACACCCTCTCCCGCCCGGAGTTGACCCTCGGAGAAGTTCCTCCTGTTCTCCTCGGCGGGTTTGGGTCCCAGCCAGGGGCCACGCCACTCGGGATGCTTGTAGCACTGCAGAATAAAAAAAATCATATTAAATTCCTTCCATAGCCTTCCACAGTGACTGTAAAAAGGTTGAAAATGAGTAGATAAAAAAAAATTATAGCGATACTCATTGTAAAAAAATGGAATAAAATACTTACAGCACGTCCGATGGCGAAGATGGTATTGGTGACTTGTGCGAGATTTTTCCTCTCCATCAGGTCCACAGCCTGGAAGAGATCGACATCAGGTACTCCATACCTGGTGCACGCCCTCTGAAATCTTGAAAAATCAAAAAATTTATTTCAAATTCATTCAAATTTTTATTGAAATGCATTTCAAGTTTCTTCACATTCCCACAGGAATGGAAAATATTTACAAATCAAGAAATGTAAATTAACAAAAAATCATTGAAAAAAATTAAGATTGTTTCCGAATAATTGAAGTTTTATTGCTTCACATGTCTTTCCACCCCAGGAGATCAGCAAAGAAGAGAAAATATTCTGGAGATCATCAGGACAAAATGATCGTTAATTTTTCTTGCATTCACCCTCCACAGAGACTCCCCCGGAAAGTCAAAGTGCAGGCCTTCGGGAAAGATCGACGTCGAAGAAAAGCTTGGCATGATGGCCCTCACAGCTCTTGCTCCCCTCTGCTGCCCTGTCCCAATTCTCAGCTTAGTGACGCGCTTCTATTGTCTGAGCGTTAATTGCCCAGTGACTAATTAACGCTCCCTCATAAGTCGACCAGAGCCCAACTCCTGAGCTCCCGATTGCCAGCTCTATGCAAATAGTAATGTCTCCGAGTGGCCGGAATTCTGTCACAGAAATGACGCGTGGCGTATCCACATCTACCAGGGCATCACGTTGAGCCCTCCCAGCTGCATTAATACCGGAAAAAAGCGGCCTGGCAGCTATCAGGCAGTCCCTCCTCGCCACCCTGACCGCCTGATGGGCAGCGCGTCTGCCGCATATGAGCACCGAATCCCTCCCACGGCACTTCAAGCTGGCACCTCTCAATGCTCCTCATGTTTACGGACTCGGTCTAGAGGTAAATGCAGACGAAAGGGCCTGCATCCGCATCTGGAGCCGGTGGAGGAGAGACGCGACCCGACTGGGGAAGGACAGCACTTCCGAGATACTCGCGAACCAGAGGAACATGAGGGAAATAGCTTTTCCCTGGACTGAGACCCCTACATCGAGAAAAAATTATTTTTTGCCTAGTAAGTTTTCTTGTCACAAATAAATACATGTATAAATATCTTCATTTCATATCTGTACGCACAGAAAAATATTCTCGGGAAACAGAAGATTTGAAAATATAATCTTTGAAATCGTAATTCACTATTTTCTAAATCGTAAATTATAAGTTTTTACGAGTTTGGTCTCATAATTTTATTTTTCCTGATGACCTTTTTTGTAGATCTCGCCGCGCTCTACGAGAAAGCTCTCGACAAAGATTTCAAAATTTTGAGCCCTCCAAAATAAAATTCAAACATTTCAAGTTGTGATACACTTGTATCGACCGAGACCGCGTGATTGGTCGAAATTTTTGTAAATTACGGGATTGGAACAATATTGAATACATAATTTGCAAGATTAATTGTCACAGACGTAAATTACTCTTTTAAAAGCGTAAATTATGCTTTCAGATCTCAAGTTTCATAAGAATATTTTTCGGTGTATATATTTTCTTTTGCCAAGTAAATTTATTTGATTTGTTCTGGGTCGTTCTCATGCGCTGTTTCTACTAGAGTGCTCCCTTGGTCCGTGCTCTCCCTTGGACTCCAGTGGAAAATCCCAGTAGAAATTTCCTATCGCAACAGCCGAGAGAAATACTGTGTCAGTAGATTGTCCCCTGTTCGCAACGGCTCAATGGTTAGATGAAACTTGAGAAATAGCGGCGGATAATCTGACATTCGTGCCGAGGGTTTTTCTAATGGAAAAACTCAATATTTCCTCTCCGAAATTCCATTAAATTTCTTTTTTTTTAAATACAAAATTTAATCTAATAAACTTTTTTTTTCAGAAAGTCAATCTCGTCAATGTCGCCGTCAATGTCACCACGAGCCTTTGCGAGTCTTTCTCCAAGGTCAAATGCATATATTTCGGCATATATTTAGGAGTTTCATAGCTTGAAATAAATGGCTAAGGAAATTAATATTAATTAATTAGAAAAATTTTGGTGTACGTCAGTTTCTGCGAGTTGCAAACTCTATGTTCTAGTTAATGCCGCTCTTCAGGGCCAGTTAATGCCACGTGTGAAAAGGAAATTTAACAGGACATCACCAAATAATAACAGCCAGAATGATATTGCATCATCATTAGAATTGGGAATAAACAGAAGAGTAATGTCTACATTACGCTATTATACTAGGAAAGTACTGTAGAAAATTGTGCTAGGTCAGATTGCTGTCAAATATGTATGGCAGCAACCGGAGCATGGCGAATAGTACTAGGTGCCACCCCGGCGGTGCACCGTAGACACTTTATCATTTATTTAAAAATATTTCCCATTATCCGATTACGATTATTTTTACTTTGAATTGCAGTATATAAAGTACTGTTGGCACTTGGACTATTTGCTTATACTTCTTCACAACTTCCCCAGTGATATTCATTAAAAACGGCTCAAGGTGGCAGATACGGGGACAGTGACACTAACGGGTACATTGATCGTGGTAATTCTATTTAAAAACCCAAACATTAGGTACTTTTTTGTGCAATAAAAGAAGCCACAAAAACTGCAGTGAATCTCTATTTAAAAAAAAATTGTAATCAAATTTTTTATTTGAAATTCACCGTAATTTTATTTAAAAACCCATTAGGTACTAATAGCTGAGTTTATACTCTTTTGTGCTATATACCCTTTTGTATAATTGAAACAGACCACAGAAATTCCTTTAAATTGCCATTAGCAAAAAATAATAATTGAAATTTGTTATTTGAACCTCAACACTAATTCTATATTTAAAAACCCAAACATTAGGTACTCTTTTATGCAACAAAAACTGTGAACCTAATGAATTTGAATATTCGTAGTAGCAGGAGTAAATAACTTCTTAAAATCTCTGAACTGCTAAATCCTTGTTTCTGCAATGCCCCATTCCCCCAGCTCCTCAACTCTCCCAATCGCGATATCGTTTACTTGTTCGTCTCTCCTGCTCACCGCATCGAAAGGGAGTTATTCGGAGTGGCCGCGCTGCGCAGCGAGCACCCCCCTCTCCACCCACCTCGCGAACTGAAAATTTTTCGTACGCGTACCTCGGAGACCGGAGCGTGCGTTCTCGAGCACTTGGAGGCAGTAAGACCTGTCACTCGGAGGATTCCAAGTTGATATCCATTTGGGACCACCTCCTCACATGCAAATATCGAATCAGGATGGCAGCAGAGTGCTAAAGTCTCCGATTGAAGATTCGACTTGTCAAAGAAACGATTAACATCGGGCCCGCAATTGTCTTCTAACTTCTTCCAACAAATCCTGAACCCCCTCCAATTTTCATTGACACTTTGAATGACTTGGAAGGTCCGTCAGTTCCGAAGCCTCCAAAAATCCAGTCGAATTCCCCTGCGGTGCGCTCTAAAAAATTCTGATTTCAGGAGAAGTAGCGGAGGAGTCTCACCGCAAGAATCTCTCTCCTTCCCATGAATAAACGATGGTCCCGACCTCGGACTCTGTCAGTGCTCCTCGACCAGGAACTCATGACACCCGAAGAGCCAAACAGTTTCACTTTCACTCGTCCAAGGCTCCACTCGCCGTCTCTCGATATCCCGCCCGCAGCCCCCGATATCTCGATTACTCACCCCCTCTCCAGTTACCAACTACTGCACTCGTCAAATATCGTTCGATACGTGACCCCAAACTACTTATCGAGAAGGAATTTCGACGCAAAACACTGTCGATTGCGTAAAGTCGAATGACCATCAGGAATCCATGAGTCGCCTGGAGCATTCCCCCGAGTTTCACCGACTCCCCAGTACTAAATCCAGGTTAAGCCCTCGGCTACACTGACAAACTTTTTTTTGCAAGTTCATGGTACTCGATAATCTACGTGTGTCAGCGGAGATATTTCTACACGTTTACTTGTGACGAGTAAATTTACTTGGCGGAGGATTTTTGCTAGTGGGTGCGTATATAACGCCTCCACAGAGTTTTCTCATGAAACTGAATTAATTCCCCACTTGATGAGAGAAATAAGGTAAAGCAAGAGTCAAATTAATTCTGTCTAATTTTAGTGAATAACATGAAGGGTGACCAGATCATACTATGATCCTTGTGGGGTTCATACCAGCTGTGTCCCCGTCGCGAACCCTCGCTAAGTGCTGGTAAGGTTGGTAGTACTTTACCACACCTTGGACTGAATATAATCGAATTTATATTAATTTTAAACATTTTATACCTTCGGAAAGGAAGGCGAGGGAATGGTCCCGTACATCTACCCAAGCATAAAAACTGAGGGCTTCTGGCCGCAGTAAGGAAATACGAAATTTAGAAAGATAATTTATGCTTTTGAAATCGTAATTTACAATCTTTTTTAATCGTTAATTACGAGATCAATTGCGTTATTTACGAGAAAAAGAACGTTAATTATGAGATTTTCCCGGTATTTGCTGTTCTTCCAATCTCTTAATTTGCGATATCTGAGTCGCCTATTTTTCTAGTTTGAGATACTGTAAATTACCTGTTTCAAAACGTAAATTATGATTAAAAAAATGTAAATTATGTTTTTGCAATACCTGCCCAAAAAGTTCACTTTTCGGTACCGGTTTTCGTGCGTAAAGTGGTACTTTTCCGCACTCCGCACACAAAAAAAACACTGCAACACGTGCGTATCGCCTTTTTCGCCTCGTGTGATCGCCTAGCACTCGTGCGAAAAAGTGCTACTTTACGCACTAGTTGCACAATATACTATTTCTCGAAATATCAATCGATCGAAATTGAATTGTCAATAAATCTTCGATAACTAGAAAGGAGTGGGGCCAAATGGAAGGATTTTAATTATCAATAACTCGGGATTGTCACGAGTGAAAGTATTCAATGACTCAATCACTCTTTTTTTCACATGTAAGCTGAAAATCCAAGCCTCAACGTGAATTGAAAATCTCGATATGTCCATTGTCCAAAGTAACCTATTTCACTTTTTGAGGAATAATTCTATCCAAACTGTATATATTTCTGAGTATCTTCTTAGTATAAAGTTGAGTGTGCATGTAGTCTGTGTGCGGTTGTTGATGGTATAGATGAACAGAACCATAAAAAAAACACATGTAGTATCGGAAAAATGTTAGATATATAGTTTTAGTTTAATTTTAAGGGAATTTCCCTGATTCTAGACGTTCAGGGAGTACGTTCCTTCCAGACGTCTTACGGCCGGGGAACCATGTCTCAGTGTCTAGACGATGGGGAATACCGTGTTGAGGGACTAAGGCAGACCGGATGAATAGGCCCTGGTTGACCTGGTGATTCTGAGTCCTCGGACGTAAATGACCCAACGACTCTATATAGAGACGAGCGGGTCTAGGGTAGTTAGTGGTTAATCGACAATAGACGTTAGATGAAGTCCTCGCAATTGACGATCGAGTTTCACGAGTGTACCAAGTGTTAACTTGTTCTTGCCTTTGTTTTAAAATCGGTTGTAAATATATTCAGTGATTAAAGTGTAACGTTAAAAATCAAGCTTATTTTATCTATTAAAAAGTGATCCCACACACATGGTACTTGTGGGACTCCTTTGTCAAAAGATCAGTCTTTGTCTGAGAAGCGTGACGAGTAAATCACCTAATAAATGTTCAACTCCAACTCAGTTTTTGTCAGGTGTCAAGTGATTCCATTTGCCTGATCCCATAATTCTAATAAAAATTATTCTTATTCATTCTGCCGACCTCGAGTTATTGTCAATTGAAGACCTTCAATTACCCCCCGGTCTTCTCTACTTACTGCTGTAAATTATCCATGAACTTGTAGTCTCCACCGGAGAAATTGATTTTTGAGATGCTTCCCGGCTGCAGTCTATTCATCAACTTGCAGAGTATGACTCCATCCCTCAGAGCATCCTCGTAGCAGACTCCTGAAGAAGAAATAGAAAATAATTGACGTAATAAATAAATTCATATGGGAAAATGATAAAAGGTTGCAAAAGTAATTAATTAATTCTTTTAGCTTGATCGGTCCCTAGAGTCTAGAGCAAAACAAATGCTCTAGAGTCTAGACAAATACAAATATAGGAGAGAGGCACTTGTTAATAACTCGACAATGAGAGGGTGGCATCTCTCGATGACTCGCTCATCTTCAAGCAATTTTCGGAGGACTGAAGATCATTTCTAAGTCGTCTGAATTCCATCATTTGTAAATGAACAAAGATCCCCCAAAATAAAGTAAAAAAATCGGTCGGGGTTGTTGGTCGCTCGCTACGCTCGCTCCCATTATTGTTGCGTTGAACTACTATCTTCCCGACTAATTCTCAACACGATTCGTAAGGCGATTTTTTTCTTCTATTCGGCCCTTGACGAGCCTCGTAACGAACTTCCCGATAAGCTGAAATATTAACGTTGAAATTTAAGGGGCGGGGGGGGGGGG
>JAPYZN010005406.1:0-11984 GCA_030522865.1 Psyttalia lounsburyi | reverse complement strand
ACCTCCTCTTGATAATCCCAATTTTCTACTCGTAAGAAAATTTACTTGACAGAAATAATTGTTCTTCTCAGTCTAAATCTCGTTGCTGATTCTTATATAAAAATTATTGAATAAAAATCAGACAAAGTCTGTAATTTATTATTAATCAGACTGAACGTTACGTTATTGTGTAATCTCCGAAGCGCAGGGCGTCAATGCCGTCGGGGCGGAGTAGGTTTCACATGTTTTGGCCTGCGCTGAGGAGAAAAGCGAGAGGCCATTCATTCGAAAATTCGATGACTGCTGATTTCGAGATGATTTCACCATTTCATGTGATTTATACATATTTATTTATAATAATTATGGTTTCCAACAAAATTTCTACCTGTAAACCCTCAACTCAATTTTTCATACACTTGAATTTATAATGAAAATATTCATCGAGCAATGGAAACAGGATTTTCTCAGTTGGAGATGGTGGATCATTAGAACCAGAATTTGAGCATTCTCTCAATTCATCAAGTTCTAGATCAGATGGAAACTAGAGGAATTTATGGAAAGACTCCTGCTGGCCCCGGGAGATTCTCTCGAGTCAGGAGAATCTCTCCCCAGTCTGATACCTGAATAATAAATTCCAAAATTCCAATAAATTTCCCATTTTTTTGTTCAATTGACGAGGAAATGTTTTTTCGTACCGAGTAAATCTCCTTTATCCAGAGTGTTATTATTTCGTCGAGTATTGCCAGCTGACTATTGTTCCCCGATGGCTAGGTAAGTCATTAATTTCCCCGCAACGGGACGTCTGTGTGGGTTCGGCTGTGCACATCGGCATGAGGTTACCAACACTTCAATAGACCCTCTCCATGCCTCATATTGACAATTAATAGTCCGAAGCTGAATCCCGCAGCAAGCTTTTATCTTATCGATTTATAAGCTCAGCCAGCGTGTCCATATGAGTTTCTCATCAATTACATTACAATTCTCTCACATTAAAACGCCTGTAATGCCCATATTAACTCAAATAATTTACATTCGCTGGGTTTTATTCAAATTCTCCCCCGGTTGACGAGGGCCCCCATCAAGTGCAACTCTTGTTGGGGCATCGAACCGCCAGGAATGTATTTCAATACTTTTTGCAGCACTCGGTGTGTGCACGGGGGTCAGAGACAGCGGCATGAATTATTCGAATGTATCGCTGAAGTTACTCTACTCCCACCGCTCGCTCGACAAGAAAAAAAAAAATAAATAAAAATTCTCCAGATGCCTCCATCCTTCTTTCGCCCTTTTGCCACGGATGACAATCTGCAAACACTTGAGTTCAATGGATAGAATTTATCTAGCGTCATTGAGTCACTGGTCGAGCCTGTCATCATCATCCTCATCATCAACTTGCCCCCTTCAAATTATTTGGGTCGATGAAATTTTTTGTGATTGCCGTAATAAAATTTTCTTAATCGAATCAAGTGGGAACGCGCAATTTTTGGGCCCCTCGATAGCAAATTCCGTTCGCCCCGCGCTCCGGCAGGTGGCGCTTGTAACGCGAGTCGGAGGCGGGCGCGACGTGGCCAAGTCACGCTTGGCCCGGAATTACTTTTCAGTCCTAGGACCGAAAATGACTATTTCTCGAGAAGGCGTCGAGTGCAGTGAAATAGGAAATTGCAAAAAGACTTTAATAGGAGTGAGCAATAATTTATTCATCTGTTACGTTCTGCTGAGCATTTAGAAGAAGTTTACGATGAAGGAGTTGGGAGTTTGATAAGGCCGGTGTGGATGTTAAACAAAGAAAAACCATTTGTAACGTCATAGGAAATAAATTCTATTCTGCTTATTGGAGTGAAACAGTAACTATTTCTCGAGGTGAGCCACTGTGCCCTGGAGCTGATAAATATTATTCCAAGTTCAATGCAACCAACCCAATTGACCGATTTAATAATTCAACTCTACTAATCGTCGGGAGTTTATCGCCCGGCAAATGTAAATTGAGAGGGGATCATCAGGTCGTCTGATATTTTGCAATAATCTCGAGTGTGTAATCTACTTGGATTGTCGTGCAGCTGTTCAGCGGGACGTGGCTCGCAAATCAGGGAACAAGTCGAATGCCTAGCATACTCCACTGTCACACACAGGCCACTATCGCATCACTCCTCGGGCCCTCCCCGGCCTCCCCCCCAAAAGCCCCACCAAATTTTTTGACGGAGTGACGCAAAATGTGCTTAAGGTAAATTTAAATTGTGCCTGAAAGGCGAGACCGCCGTCGACGTTTTGGCGAATGTCACCGGTTGAGTTAACCACTATTCGTTGGTACGAATGAGACTGGCCATACGCCAGGTCGCCCTGTATACGTCGGCTCGCCAGTGATAGTCGCTTTGTCGCGGATTTTCTTTTTTTTTCCCCCTATCGTCTTTTTCAATACGCGATCATCAAAAGACCCGGGCCATCATCAATCGGGCGCCATCTGATGGGCCCAGGAGTCAACCTCTCTCGGGGGAATCTTCTCCGCGACCGCGGGACGGACCACCTAGGAGACGAGATTTTATCGTAATTGGTTAATAACTGCCGGTAAACGGAATCTCTCCCTCCCCCTCGCCCGTTATTTATGAATTATGCCGGACGCTTTGTTGGGAGTGTCAATGGCCCGGGAATTTCGAGTGTCTTCGGAGCTCTTGCCCGGAGAACACTTCGTCATAACGAGCCTCTCGCGACCAATAGCTGTCTTGATATATTTTGGGCGTTGATGAAGTAGTCCTCAATAATTGAATTGTTGCCGAGAATATTTCAGGTCTTTGTGAAGGTGTTCGATATTTCGTGAGGAGAAAATTTTATTTACTCACAGGTTTTTTAATTTTCTATTTTATGGGACCCATGCGATAGTAATGATGAATAGTGGAATGTTATGTAATGACCATTTGTCATTAAAGTCTGAAAAATTATTTCTGAAATTAGTGGAATTAAAAATGAAGTTGGCAGTTTCTGAAAATTATATTTTGAGAAGTTCCAGAGGAATTTTAAAAATATTTTCTGTCCATATTTCAAGTTCAAAACGATAAATAAAAATTGCTCATTTTGTTAGACATTTTTAGCCTTCAAATTTGTCAATCAAATTCTGTGAGAACAATTTGAAGAAATTATTAATGAGTTAGTCTTTTTTTGTCCCCATTTTTTTGTATCATTTAATACCATTGATAAATTACTGGATTTGCCTCACGAGACTGGACTACGGACTTTCGACATATCAGATGAATAAAAAAAAATACTATAAAAAAATCCAATTTTTTGTAGCAACTGTTGAGCTACTCTAGCTCGAGTCACTCATCCATTGGAAATTAAAAATGCCGAGTGGTTAAAGACATGAGAACAATTTAAGAAATTAACTGCCGAGTAAACTCCACTTGTACCTCCAAAAATACATATCCCAAAAGTATTTTCACTCGTCTTAATCCCAACTGTTAATCGTGTGAGTCTTCAAAGCGACCAAAATCTTCAAACACACATTGCGTGAAAAATCAAGAAGCAAGAAATCACGAGAATCACACGCCGTGGTATTAAACACGCGAGATTTATCGCCGTCAAGGATTATTAAGATCTCCGTTTTCAAGATGTATATGCGTACATATGGAAAACAGTTTCGTCCTCTCGAGGAGGTCAGACTGCGAAGCGTAGAAAAATAATTCATTGGATGCCCGTGCTAGTCACTTCTAGTTACTTTTATATCACTAGACGACAAACGCCATTGCGATTATTACCAGCTGTAACGGCAGATATGGCCCGACATGTTTTGTACCGAGCTACAGCTAAGCGAGATATATATTGAAGAATACGTGGGTTTAAAAGTTATTAAAAATGTATTTTAAACCATAAAATGTCTGATCAGAAGGAGAACAAAGACAATACGACTCATGTAACGCTGAATTTCGAGTCGGAGTGTGGAATCAGAAAAACAAAAAAATACATAACCTCTCCTTCAGAAGAAGGAGCTCAATCAATTAAGAAAAGAACATCAGTTGATGGAGATTGCCACGGGATTAATATTTATAACAATATAATTAACAATAAGATCCTACTCCATCCACAGCCTTACTCTGGAGAGTGGAAAGATGGGGGGGTGGTGATTTTTTTTTTCTTCCAACGGCTTGAGGTTGAAGAGAATGGGTTTTTTAGGGAGAGCGAGGGAGGGGGGCAGATGAGCCGCGAGGGGGAAGAATCCAGGGGAACATGGTGAGACTGAACGTCGTGCCGTGTCGTCGTGTCAGCCATCTCGATGTCCGCGCGGCCAGCCCGGCGGAGGGCGGGGGGGGGGGGGGGGGACAGCCGCTGAAAACGTCAACTTTGTCTCTGTTGTTCACGCGTATTTTCCATTGGAAGTTTTGTTGTTCTTCTGGGAATGATTGAGGCGGCTTCCGAGACCAATGTTCGATGGCTTGTGAGGAATTTTGGAGGGAAACGTATTCACCATGAATTTATTCGCCATTTTTAACTGCCCGATCCGCGGTGAGGAAATTATTGTAATTATCCCGATAATCGAAACTGGAGAACTCGGGATTTCGCGACGTTTCATGACCCCTAGCAACTTTTCCTCCAGTTCTTTTTTATGTTGGGTTGGAAACTAAATTTTTGGAGAACAGCTGAACGCGGAGATCTGTCTTGTGATTCTGCGGATGTTGCGTTTGAAAAAAAAAACGCGAACGTTGTACTAAAGAAATTATATAAGATTTTCTCTTTCTCCTTTTTTTTTCAAAATACTTCTCCCAAAAAACATCCTCCACCGCTCGTGCGAGTCCAAGAAGACGCGTGACACATCCGATCGATTTTCCCACCGCACAAAGCGCGAGTCTCGTACATATATTTTTATCCAGTTATTTTTATTTATCCACTTGACGGTAAATGTCTCCAGGTTGGCAGATATTAATCTCCCCCGAAGGGTCCCTGGTGATACTGTCGGCCGGATGATTGAGATCGTTTTGATTTTCCCCATTGCGTTTGATCTATTTTTACCCTCAACTAGCCCAACAGAAATAAAACCCCCCCCCCCACACTGTCTCCCCCAAAAAAAAAAAAACCCGGCCGGTCAACCCCCCCCCCCCCCCCCCCAAATTTAAACACCGCCCGCAAGATATGACAGCCATAAGAAATGAATTCTCACTTGCGGAAGCTATTCATGCGATCCTTTCTTGACAAATGGAGTAAAAAGAGCCCGAAGACGGGTAGATTGAAAAGGATTATATAGGTTTTCCATTCGGTCGTGCCACACGAAACGAGATATTCTCTTTATTTTTTCCCCTCAGCCCCGCCGGAAGAAAGTATTTTTCAATTCGTTGAATGTCCGGAATGTCGCGGAAAAAATCAAACCCGTCAGCCTTCAGGCACTAGACCCACCTCCCCCCCTTCAGTATCACATGTACAATATATACACTTGGATTCTGTATCGATGTCGACGAGAACACTGAGATCAATTAATCACACGATGAGGATCGGGGATGCCCTGGTGGCATACACATATACATCGCCACAGTATACCATCAATATGAGGGATAATACATGGGGCATCCACACCACGTGAGACGCTGCATAACCTTTGTCCATCAGAGAGAGATGCCCCCTCCCCCCGTGGTCCAGAGAATGAGAGGGAAAAAAAAATTACTCGAGTCCTTGTCAGCCGTGTCCCCAAGAGAAAAACGACAATTGATACGAAAAGAAAAAAAAAATCTGTTGAATGGAGAAAACAGATCAGCTTCTCCAATAGATTGAACAAGAAAAAAAAATTAATAAAAAATACATATCAGCTGGTCTCATCATTCATCTCCCCCCGCCCGCGACTCATGAATTATTCTCACTCGCGTTAATTATTCGATTATTTTCACCTCCGTAAAACTAATAATTTCTCAAAAATTGCGTTAACGGTGCGACGGGTTACATCGCGAGGAAAGCGATAACGCAGTCATTAAGCTCATTTCTCAAACCAGGGAGAGTCTGAGGGCTCCTGTGTGCGGTCTCTTCAGATTCTAACCACACGTTTGTTACTATGTTACTCCCCCTTTTTCAACACATTCATAAATGCTCTGAGTGTCTACACTTTATATCCACTTTGCCTCACTCTCTGTCTCTATCTCTCTCTCTTAAACTGGAGTCGTATTAATAGTGTATTCATTATTGCTGCAAATGAGCCACCACTTTAATATCCGCATTGGCGAGTGTATCGTCGGTGATGCATAAACAACATCTCTGAAGGGAGAACAGTCCAGTCATTGTTTTTGACGATTTTCAATTTAAATGAGTTTGAATTTCCCGCGTTTGATGTGAAGTTAGCAGTGGATGCGAAGCGAGGGACTTCGCGCGGTTTTTGGCCAATGGGAGATGGGCCGGACAGCTGAAGTGAACATTAAGCGCTTCATCTTTCGAGGAAGATGGTAAATAGACTATTTTTTACTTGCTCGTTTCAAATAAAAATTGCCAACATATTTTTCGACGCGTTAAAAAAGCAAACCTCACCAGTAGTCCATTAATTCCGCCAATAGATCGACGATAATCGCGTAATGATACTCGTACGACTGGAGTATTTAAGATACCCCCCCGAGGAAAAAGTGTTTATCGCCACAAGTAGGTTCACAGAGCGAGAGTAAATTGTATAGTCGGCGACTTGATTTACGTAGCAATTGGAAAGCGTCTAAATAGATTAAACTCTAACGGAATACAGCGTCGAGTACCTGATCGAGCGAATCCACTGGCGATTAGAGTAAGAGGAAAGTCCAGGGGGATTTAGTTCCAGGGGGGTCGTTTCGCTCATAAATGCTGGAGGAGTAGGTGGAAGGATTGTGCAAGGAGAGGGGCTATCGTAATAATAGCGTTGCAAAATAAATTTATGGTCGAGGCGTGTCAAAGCAAATAGGGAAAACAGCTGCCAAGTGGCCAGCTCGGAGATCCGGTAGCTGTAATCCAGGAGCACCACGCACTCGTTGATGTTATTAACGAGCCTCGTCGGATGTGCATGTGTACCGAAAGTTGAATGGGTCATGGGGCGATTGCAAATAGACTGAATTGGTTGCTTATAGAGGAATCTTCTCATTGTTCAAGCGTGAGAGGATGGATATTACGTTCGTCTAAGGTCCCCGATGATTGATTTCCTCTGATATTCTCGGATTATATACTCCGTGATAGATATTTATTGAATCTGACATGAGGATAGTTTAAACAATCAAGTGATCGTTAATCAGCGCCAAAACTTCGAGTCTTCTTATTGTTCGCTTGCGGAAGGATGAATCATCGCGTTGGCCTACGGTCCCTGACGATTCCTTTGGTCTTATATTCTCGGATTATATTCTTTGTGGTAGATATTTACTGGATCTGTGATAGAAACGGCTCAAGCAGTCTTCTAATTGTTACACAGACCCGAAATCGTGGGTCTTTTTATTGTTCGCTTGTGAAAGGATGACTGATCTCGTTGGTCTAAGGTCCCTGACGATTGCTTTGCACCAATACCCTCAAGTTATAATCTTTGTAGTATGTATCTCTAGGATATATCATGAAAACTATCTCAACAGTCCTCCAATTGTTGATTAAAGCAAAAATCAAAAAATAATCATGAAAATCTCAGTTTTAAAGACCAACTAATCACATTTCCCTTTAATTCCAGGTACTGTGAATGCAAATGGCGAGACGAAACGTCAGAGAACATCGTACACAAGGTATCAGACCCTAGAGCTGGAAAAGGAATTTCACTTCAATCGTTACCTCACAAGACGAAGGCGCATTGAAATAGCTCATGCCCTCTGTTTAACCGAACGTCAGATTAAAATATGGTTTCAAAATCGTCGAATGAAGTGGAAGAAGGAGCACAAAATGGCAAGCATGAACATTGTACCATACCACATGTCGCCGTATGGTCATGCCTACCAGTTTGCACCTCACCCAGGCCAGTTTGCCCATTTGGCCACATAGGACGAGTTCTCGCCCGCCGAGCTCGGGGCACATGCGGTCCGGTTTCCGGGTATGTACGGCGAACAGAATTTCTAAAGGCTTTCAAAGGTACAAGTGTCTCGATTCGTTCGTTAATGACAACGATTGAGATGATTGTGCTTCACTTCTTGCTAGGCACTAGATCGATTTGTCACTCTGCGATCACCATGTCTCCATCCGTCCAACTTTGGGATTCAATTGCTGATCGAGAGTTGATGATTTGCTGAGGACATTTCTATCTGTCCGATCATCATTAGCTTTGGCGTTTTTCTATAATCTCATGCTGGATGAGCAAGACTCTGGTGAAATCTAGTGATTCTCCCTCTAGTCCTATCTCTAGTCAATTTGACTAATACTGAAGATGAAGGGAAAGCCAAACTGAATAAATTATTCAAGAAATTCTGATACAGTTTAATCACTGTCGCTGTGCACCTGATTATTATACTTGAGACTGGACTGCGCTCCGTGATGATTCCCAAATGACGCAATGCATTTGACATTTAATGAAATTAAGATATACAAAGATTTTAAATTAATAAATAAAATGCATTTGCCGGGGATCTGACTCAGTGGGCGAGATTAATGTATCTCATTAGGTGTTAAGATCTTAGATATTAGTGGCTGTCTTGATTGATTGATGATACAATCATATCGGACTGCTGATTACAGCATACAAATGGAAATCAAAGGTACTTACGTCTTTAACTTCCGATTACAAGCTAATCGATGGCTAAATTTCATACCTCTCAATTGTTGACAAATTTTTAACTGATGACTCTCATGTCTTACGAACGATTGTAAGCGTTTATTACGGCTGGCGTAATCGTCGAAAAGATAGGGACGATTGAGAAATGGAGCTCCTCGTCTAATCCAGAACAATTGAAAATTGTCTTTGATTTTTAGTATTTAAGATTGCCTGCTAATGCTCAAAGTGTTCTTGGCCAAAAAAAAAACTATGAATTTTTCGGGAGGCATCTAAATTAGAGAAATCGATTGTATCGACGCCACATCCAGATAAGATGAGCCTTATTTCGAGACTTGTTCTTCCATTGAGACCTTAGGCTTACCTTGAGACCTTCAAATCTCTCAAATAGACTTATAATTTCCACTTGTTTCTTACGAATAATTGAAATTAAATTTTCCCAAAGTCTCTAAGCCCCTCAAAACAATTGAATTGACTCTCAAATTAAAACTAAAAAATACCCACTTCCCGACAGTTGAAGTCTCAAAATAAGGCATCATCTTTTGGACGTGTGATTATTGTAAATATTATAAACGCGTTATTTTCGGTGACGCTGATTTCGAGGAAAAAACGCGAACAAAAAAATTAGCAAAAGGACTATTTATGAAGAAAAAGAAAAAACTCAACCGGAAGCGCCCGTGCTTCCTTATTACGCACCGTAGATGGGCGAGCCTCATCCTGAGACCGAAAAAAAAAAAAATTTAATTGGATGATTAATTTACGAGTGCGTTGTTAGGCAGGTGTGTTTACGTGCACGTGCATCCGTGCATAATTCGATGTAATATCTTGTGATATGAGACGAACTAAAATTGAAAAAAAAAAAATAATAATAATAATAATAATTAAGTAAATAATGAAATGCGTCACTCTGTGTTTAGTTGCGATTGTTTGATTGATTGATTCGTGTAAATTGTAAAAGGATAAACGTACGAGGAAGCAAATTCGGAAGCATACAGGGATTTATGAGTATACGATTTTAACGAGTTAGAGTGAAAAAGTTTTAAGACGATATTTGTACATAATTATTGATTGTAAAAGAATGGGAATGATGTCGATTGAACTGACAGTCAAGAGCGAGGAAAATTCATCGACTTAATTAGTAAAAAAAAAAAAATCGGTGGCCAGTTTTCAAGGAATACCTCGGAATCTAGGACCAATAGCAAAATTTTCATCAGAACCTTTTTTCTAGCTCTCACTTCGCCCTCCAAAAAAGGTCTTAACGATAATTTTCCTACCTCCCTCAGATTCCGAGATACAGCCCAGAAGACTTAAATCGTTTCGCGAATTGATCTTTAGTTTCTCCTAAAATCTGATATAATCCTCGATTTCCTCCTGTCACGCAAGTCGTATTTAATGAATCAATAACGATTATTATTATTATTCAAATATTATATAATTATTGAAATTATGAATTATTATTGTCATTACGATTATATTGAGAATGAGTCTGTTGACGATTGACTTGGTCCAGTGTTAATATTGTATTTTATTTGTTTCGTTATGGTTTTTTCTTTTTTTTTTTGTTGTTTTCAAACGCCGCGTGTCGTGACTCACACGCACCGTACCTACGCGACGAGACGCCATGAAATAATGAAAATTATACACGGAGAGAATTATTTTAGTAGAAATTACGTCTCCGTTTGGTAATCGTGGGGCATTCTTGACGTGTCGTATCTGACGGATAAACAAATTTTATTCCAAAGTTCGGGAATTTTTCACGTAAAACTAGATAACTATTATTGAGCAGTCAACAAAAAGCACCGAAAAAAAATTTATTACAAAGTCAGCTAATTTTTTTGACCGGTTGAGTAATTTTTATCGTACCCCTCGATAACCTCTGTCAACAGTCCAAATACTTCGCGATTAAATAACGAAACAGTAATTTCTACTGAATTTTTCTCTCCGAATAATTGGCCCTCGTGTGTTCTGTTCTGTTCAGCAATGAGATATTTTCACCCAGTAGCGAGCCAAATATATATTTGTCATGTTGCGTGATTCCGCGAGAGATTCATATTATTTTGTTATGGAATGCAAATTGTTTTTCTTCTTTTCCCCATAAAAAAAAAGTCATACAAAAATTGTAAAAATCAAATGGCTTACGTATTTTCCTCCTTGCCAGTCGTATCGAGAAAATAAAAAGAAAAAATTCAACAAAAAATCCCCCCGCCCGCCCCCCTCGTCCCCTAAATTAAGGCTCAAAGTATTACGTTCGCGTAGCGTTTTCTTCAGACAAAATGTTACTTCATTCCATGTAATATACATAAATAGTCTAGCTAAAGGGAAATTAAAATGAAAAAAAAAAAATAATAATTACCTACTTACTACAAAAATACGTAAACCTAGTGCACCCTACACGTGTAAGAATCGTATAATTATATATAATTTAAATTGTAATTATTAAATGGTACCTATGACGTAAAAAGAAAAAAAAAACAGGCTAAAAAAAAACAACACATTCAAGTTGGTAGTTAAATTTTTTCAATCCTTTTTATGCCTCTCAGCGGATCATCGTTTCTGGCCCGATTAATTTCCTGTACCGCAGCAATTATAGGCTCTCGCATGAGCACGCGGTCCTTTATAAATCACTAACTATAGGCCGCAATGTTATTTGACCAGAGTTGTTGGTTGAGACTTTCAATTATCGGAATAATAAGTGCAACAACTCGGCGTCTTCGCTCAGTAGTTGAGTGGTACATACTCGGTTGAATTAAAGTCATTATTGAAATGAGTGACGGGACTTCTCGAATGAGCGAGATTGATGATGACTTGACGCGTTATTAACAGACAATTGGCAAATTGATTTGATCTATTTCTAAGTATTTGGTTGTGATATTTTTCAGAAGATTATGTGAGGGGTGATGAGGGTCAAAAGCGCAAAATAAGGTTTGGGAAGGTTGAAAGGATCAAAGTAAGGGTGAGTGACAATCGGGGATCGTAAGGATGCTGAGGATCAAAACAAGGATCGCAAGGGTCCAAGGGATGCAAATGAGGTCACAAGGGGGTCTCAATAAGGGCCAGAAGGGTTAAAATAAGGCGTATGCCCTCATAGGGTTATAGAGGGTCATCTAGGACTCCTGTGAATTATGAAGGGGGCTAGTGAGGATCGTGAGGGTCAAAAGGGTCGCAAGAATAAACAAAAAATGAAAAGGAATCAAAATAAGGCAGTACGGGGTCAGTGAAGGTCATTTTGGGCTCTTCTGAATAACAAAAGGGGTGAATGAGGATGGTAAGGGTGAAAAGGGTCAAGACAAGGAACAAAAAATTTTAAATCATCAAAATAATGACTGGGAGTATCAAAATAAGGCCGTAAGGG
>JAPYZN010005403.1:0-13049 GCA_030522865.1 Psyttalia lounsburyi | reverse complement strand
ATTACACTCGGCCCTTATATAATGGAGACGAGGGCTACGCTGGAAGGCATCATTGCGCGAACATTCACGCAACGATGCCGTGCAGCAATGATGGGATGATGCCCATCAATAAAAATTGAGTCGGGCTTCGAAAAACAAGAGGGCATCATCCTGGTCAATGAGAACTCAGAAAAAGGGAGTTATCGGCTAGGAGATCTTTGATGAATGATCTTGGATGCATCGTTGCTCTGGGCATATTGATCAGCGTCAAAATCACCAAGGATAATAACGATATGCTATTTTATATGTGGTTTCGAAAACTCTTGGATGGTAGCACAATTGAGACTTTTCCTACGAAGCGCAAGAGAATATATTCCTTCCTTCGCTACCAATCGTTACAGTACTGCCACATTTTCCAAGCTATTGTCTTCATTATAGTACGACATTTATAAAAAAATCATGAATTCATTTGAGATTATAAACGGGCATGGTATTATAACAACTATTCACAATTGACTTTTCTAGTTGCCTGTTCTCTAATATAGTTTATATTTAATTCGAGCATTTTTCTTATTTAGACTAGTTCTAATTTATTTAGTTAGAATTTATTAGTTAAGTTATTCAATTTCTCTGTCATGATTTTTAGTCAATTTAACGGTCATTTCAATTTTGGAAAAAGTTAATTTTACAAATTAAGGTTTACCCCAGCTCCTTGAAATTCGAAAATTGTGTGATCGAATGAAAAAAAATCGACAAGTTTTGCTGACTGCTGTTTAAAAACCATCAATCCTTTTTTCTGTAAACGCGATTATTTGTTTATGAAAATAAATGTTGTAAAATAAGTACTAATATATTGCAAAAGGTGATTTGGGAGGTCCTCATTAGGCAAAATTTCTTATAATTTATCTCACACAGTTTAGTTGAAAAATTTGAAGACTAAAAAATGAAAATGGCTAAATTTATAGCACAACCCCAACGATATGGTTATCGCCTTTTGAATGTTAATTCGAATCAATAACTAACCCGTATATTTTTTTTTAATAATTTTTATTTAGGTTTTCAAATAACGTCTTTATTTTGACAACATAACTCGCGTCTATATTGATTTTGCCGATGATCATATAGTTTCCGGAATAACCGTTTCGTCAACTTGTTTATTGGGTTTTTCTTTTTTTTTGTCTATGAAGACAAATCCGGAATTCCTCTATTAATTACAATTGCGTCGACAGAATGAAATTCCAGTCAATTTTTCATTGTAAACAACATTTCAACAGTTTATTAAATTTTATTGAGTTTTTCTCATTGATTTTTATCGAGAAACAATTACAGAATTCTTCAGCGAAATACAACAACGGCGTCGGAATGATGTTGTATTCGATGTACCATTGAAAAAAAAGTGATTGTAGAATCACGATGAACAAACTCATGTACCCTATTAATTATAAATACAATCGATAAATCGATATAGCTTTCAACTGGATCTCTATAAGATTATAGCTCCGGTAATTTAAGGAGTTATTGCCCCCGCCCTATCACCCTATTTCTATATTTTGATCACATTTTGAGGAAACGATTCACGATTACACGGAATTCCTCCGATGCAATTGCACGACTGAGTGAATTTAATTTCTTAATTGGTGAGCCATTGATGAGCTAGTGGACCTCATGATGTCACTTCTCAATCAAGTGATTCCGGAGTGACATCAATTGCGGGTTACGCACATTAAACATACATTAAAAATTGCGATACGAGATGAGAGAGTGCTTTTTCGCGTCTAGTCTCGTACCACAGCAATACTACGAATAACGTGGATGCCCGTTCGGGGTGGTAGTGAAAGTAAAACAAGTGGGAAATTGCTCTGGCATCGGATATAGTTTTTGTTGCTAATAAATTAGGAATATGCTTCCGAATGGTCACTTCATCTATTATTATCGCTATCGCATGTTCAACAAAAAACTGAAATTTCAAGTGAATTTCATTGAAAATATTGTATTTGTGCACAACCAGATAGATTAAAATCATTACATTTGAAGAAACCATCAAAAATGATTTTAAAAAATTTGAAAAAAATAAATAAAATTCAATTCCATCGATTCATTGACAAGTAATGGACGAAAATCAAAGTAAAAATTTCCGGCATAATCACTTTCTGACAGTAAAATCTCCCACGATTTACTAAGTAATTCTTCATTAACTTCCCTCTCAGTACGTGAATAAACGGACGAAAAAGGAATGCATTGTTCATATTATGAAAGAACATTATTTTATACCCTGAACAATGGAACGTCCGATTTACCGTAGTCCCTTGTTCTCCCACTCTAA
The DNA here is from genome assembly GCA_030522865.1 of Psyttalia lounsburyi. Taxonomy (NCBI): domain Eukaryota; kingdom Metazoa; phylum Arthropoda; class Insecta; order Hymenoptera; family Braconidae; genus Psyttalia; species Psyttalia lounsburyi. The sequence continues at coordinate 10,747 of JAPYZN010005403.1, read as the reverse complement.
AAATAAAATCTACAAAAAAAAAATATATTCACCCTCTCGGCGAGTGCGACTATTACGGCAACTGGCTACTCACATATCCATGTACTCGATGACAAAAAAAAATAATCACCGAGGACGTTAACCGAAGGGTCTCTCGATCAGATGGTATAATAAATTAACGATCATGTGGGCTGGCGGACGCAGCAGAAAAATTATCCTGAAAAAAAAAATTTTTCAACAAAAATCTTTAGCAATTCAAATGTCCTTCACCAAGATTTATCGCGTGATACTCGAAGATTCGTATTCATAGAATGATATTTTGCTCGTCGAAGGGAGAGAGGGAAAGGGCCATTGACTTCCACTGGCTCACATGTAACCCCGGGAATTCCATCAATTCGTTCGATCCCTTATCACTTCCCTTATCCAAATATTTATTCAACTCCACGATCATCACTTCGCATTTTACACCGAGAGTCCACGAACATTCACTAAAATCTCAATCGGAATAAATTCCTGCCACTGTTCAATCGTAAATCCAAATTATCATTTTTGTTTCTCCAATTTTCAATTTCCACAGATATATAACAGGCCAATTTGATTAGATGGATATGAACGATTGATTTGCGGGGAGGTATACCATTCAATTTCAATTAAATGTTCTATCAACATTGAATGTTCACTTTATCTACCTGGACACTCGGTAATTACCTCAGAATTGCCGTCTCCTAAACTGAGACATTTTGAAAACATGTATTTATCCTGTCTCCCGCACGTCAACCGGGATAAGACATGTTCATTAAAAAATAAATCAAGAGCCTTAACTACCGAATTGTTTAGTGTAAGTCGCAAGTGGGGGAAGAGTTGGCGCCGGAATTCGAGCGGTTTGACCCCCCAAATGATATCCCGCTAATCCAAAAATTCCTTAAATTAGAATTTTCAAAAATCCTACTAACTGATTACAGCATCACGTGTATTTCTCACGGAGGTACAAGCTAAACTCCGAGTTAATTGCCCAGTGAATTAGGTAGCAGATGAATAGTTGCAGAAAATCAATACAAATAACTGCAACACGCATAGATTACCCGTTGTTTATACTTGGCGGGTGCACCCACTCATTTCCGGTGGTCTCAACCTTCCGATATTTCCAGCAGAGGGCCAATTTCTTCGCGAATGTTTTTCTACATGCTCTGAGTTATGCATAAAGACCAATCATCCTGTAAATTCATAAATAAATCAACGGAAAGCGTATTTGAAGGGGGAAACAACAGTCAACAAGCGCAATTACGAATGAATCATCTTGTGTTTTAATGTTTTGGAAACAAGGGACATTCGCTCCATTGTTGAGAGGATAAACGTGGAAACGGCTGCTTCGGAAAATACATAACAGCGTGTGCATTCGTGTTTGTTTACAGAACTCATTTCTCGAGGGGGATATTGGAGCAGTCGAGTTTCCTCTGTTGTTTTTACGAATAAGAAAAATTTTATGGTCCCGGGAGTTGAATATATTTTATCGAGTTTAATTGAATTGGGGAATTTACGAGGTTATGAGATGGCACACAAGAACGATCAGAAGATGTTACTGATAGATCTGCCTGCTGTCGTTTTAAAGACAATTTTAGGAAATCTTTCGTACGATGAGATAGCCAGAAATCGAATCGTGAGTATTTCCACCATTTTGTGTTTTTTGTTCCGTTATACCACCCCAATTTTTTGCTCAATTATTTTTTATTCGTGGGGAGTTGAGCGTGCTCTGTCATTGATCGGTGATGATTCTTCTACAGGTCTGTAAACAGTTTGATCATACGTGTCAGCAACTTCTTAATGGCGGCTTTAGTCTCATGGAGAAGTACCATGGACAATGCCTGAGAACTGTAAAGAGTCAGCTACCTAGGAGGGAATCGGAGCGAAGGAATCATCCCCTTTCTAAATACTGCGACGTCCTCACTGCCATTGAGACACGCATATCGATGCTCTCCATGACTTTTATGAAATATGTTAATTTACATCTGTGTTGTTTCATCCCTGGGAAGGTAAATTAATTTTTTTCATACACTGATAGAAAAGTAAACGAAGACGAACAGAAGATTCTATAGGGAAATCAATTACTCGATTACAGCCGAAAGGAGGAGAAAATTATGGACATAAATCTTTCAGAAACATTAAAGTCCATTGATTTTTTTCTTTTACAAATCACTTCAAATAAATTCATGATAATGCTACATGACTTTGTTTCGAATTTAAACTCATATATAGTTTTAACAGAAATAACCTTCTTCTTCTTCTATGCTTACGGTCATTTTTAACTTGAAGGTTTTATCGGTCGTTATCCGTTTTTATCGGGACGTTGCATTTATAAATGAGACATAAAAAATACGGGTGTTGGCCACGTAATCCCTTTTAATTGGGACGTTTCGTTTAATAGGGGGCAGATTATAAATAATTAGAAAAAATCAGAGGAGTCATTTTCTGAGGTCTCCCTAATTGGCGGCCATTTTTGCCGATGAATGGAAAAAACCGAAAAATGTCTTCTCAAAATATTTTTCTTCGAAAATAGCCACAACAAAAAATATGACAAATATTTAAAACCCATTTGCAGTTGTTTTGTATATGTAGAATAATTTTGTATTTAAACAAAAGCGACATTGACGACTGAGTGCGACTTATAAAAATTAATAAATTTGATTTCACCGATTTTAGAACAGAAACTTCCCAACGTTCAAACTCCGAGGACACATTTTTTTTTCATTGGAAAACTCTATTATATTTTTAGTTGTTTCTTATTGATAGGCTGCACAAAGTTATTATTAAAAGAATTATTATTAATGTTGAATTTTCATATCAGGTTATTGACGAAATCCTCAGAGTCCTGCGTTTGATAAAAGACCCAAAATATCCACCACGAGCCCATGAGATTCTCCAAGAACTCAGAGACATCAGCAGCATGGCAATGGAACACTTTGACGAAAAGATTCTCCCATCCCTGAAACAGAGTGTCTGCAGATCAATGGTAAGTGGTACCTACGAACTTCCTGGAGGCAGCCTCATGATCTCTCACCACAATACACCATCCACATTAAGCCTTTACGGTCATCATTCATTCACCCATGACAATTGGAATCGCACTTTGAAGAAAGTCTTCTTGCGAACTAGAAGGAACAAACAATCATTTATAAGTGTTCAAGGAAGAATAAGCAAAATAAGACTGAGGATGAAGAGACAGGCCTGTCAGATTCGTTTGCAGAATAAAAAATTGCAGGATCAATCCAAAAGAATTCATGACCAGGAACAACAGATATCAGAGATGAGGCGGCATTTCGAGGAGTGGGAGCAGAAAATTGGCGATTTGACTGCGGAACTCAGTCGCTCCAGAGAAGAACCCCTGAAGGGGGAGAGTTTGGACGGCTGCAAACGCAAGCGTCTTGATGTGATGAAACGTGGAAGTGATAATAAAGATCTTGAGGCGAAGAAACGTAAACTCATTGTCGAACGTAAACCGTCGATGGACGCCCAAGATGCAAAATTTAAAGAATACATCAAGTCACAACTCCTTGACAAGTAAATCTATTCAAGCCATGATTTTTATTAATGGCTTAACTGCATCCTGTCTCGATCATATTCATCTAATCATGTAAAAATATACATTAGGGTGACATTTAAATAAATCATTGTTGTAAATTGTATGATGTATATTAGAATTTAATCCATGGCTGCCGGCATCACAGGACACATTTTTTAGCACTGAGCAAGACATTGTGAATTAATAAACATTTATATCGTACTATTATTAATTTTTTTTTCGTTTTATGAGCAGTCTAGGTATACATTGGAAAGAGGGAATTTTTTTCTTTTTTCTAAAGTGGAACTTTACCATGATATTTTTATTTTCTCTTATATGAGTCTTTCATCAGCTATAAAAGTCTGGATGATAAAAAAAAAATTTGCAAATATTATTTTTCGTGTAAAGTTAAAGGCCTTTTGTTATAAAGAAGCTAGTGATAAAACAGTTAAGCCATTTCCATTTGGATAAATTAGGCACGTAATATTAATTCATTATCAATTCACGTTTTCGATAATACTCAAGATTCTCCAGATTCCGGAAACCAACCAAAATAAAAAAGTTCCTACCAAAAACTCGAATTGAAAATTATCCAAGTTCTACTCAAGTCGAAATTCACAATTTTCTAAGGGGCAAGGAATGCGTTTTATATTTACGAAATGTACAATTCGGTTCAAGTGCTCTTTTCAGACGAATATTCTTGAGTTCTTCGTGAAGCTTTCTCAGTTGATCATCTGTCCATCTCGTCTCTCTGATGCAGAGCTCGTCAGGTTTACGAGGTTGTTTGCTTTTTCCTTTCAGCGGATTATTCGATAAATATGTAGCGAGAAGATTCGACTTTACGTCATCTGTGGCCCACAATTAATAATCGCTAAACTGATGTTATTATTGTCAATTATCCAGAGTCAATTTATTCTTAAGATGAAGTATATCTCTAGATAATATTTTTTAAACTCTATCTCGAAATTCACTTTGACAGAATTTGACTTCAATGTGATTTGGAAAGCCTCATGAATGCAGCTTAACAACAAATATCGCAATTGTCCCAACTGCCCTATAGGTTTAGTTTGTTTACAAACTTTCCAACTGGTTTAAAAAATTTCGACTTATGAATTGTCACTTAAATCGATAGGTTCAATTCCGATTTTTGAAAAGTGCCATTTCAAAAACCAAACCGATTGTTAAATCGCCAAAAACGGTGTAGATTAAAAAACAAATTTACCTTCAGGAGATTCTTTTGTTGGTATCTCTTCTGAATCATCGCCAGATTTAAATGCATCGTCTTCGAGAGTGAATTTCATATAGGATTCTACTTTCGATGCCGAAAATTTGTGTTTCGCATCTAAAGGAACCGTCAATATTTTCTCCTGATACTTGTCGTTGAGTTTGCGTATTTTTCGGTGAAATTCATTTTTTATTTCTTTCATCGTCTTCTCACGATCTTTGTTTAAATATGTTCCAACTTTATCGAAACGCTCTACGACTCTTAGTTCACGAGCACGGTTCACCGACTCTAGGAGCTCCTTCGTCGCATCCAGTCTCCAGTCTGCAACTCTCTGCAGCTCCTTCAAATAACTTTACAATCAGGCCCAAGAATTATAATTATCATTATAATTATTATAATTGTTTCATAATTGTTTTAATATTATATTATTTTCTAAATGAAAAGTGTTCGTAAACGCTAGACTATTCTGAAACATAATTATCGAAGGCCTCGGGAGCTCCTGAATAATCCCAAAAATTTCCATAAATTTTTACAGCTCCAAACCGTTTTGGGGTGTTCTGGAAATTCTCCCCGTTTGAAAAATCAGAGCTTCGCTAAGACCTTCCATAATTAGTTGCCTAAATAGAAAGCTCCAATTATCATACAGCATTGTGATGAAAAAAAGTGTTCATACTTTATCTCGAAAAGCCCATTCCTCGTGTTCAATCATGGTAATAATAAACTCTTGAGTTTTCTTGTTCGTACAATCTACAGGCGATAGCAGTGCTTGCCAAGCGCGTATTCTCCTCATTCGTTTAATCTTTTCAACTTCATACATTCCAACAGGCAAGCCATCATTCCACCGTAAATCAGTCAGAGTCAAAATTTCCAAATTACCACCTGATGAGAGCGAATATCCTCCAAATTAATTAACAATTAATTCCGATTACTTAATATTTGTACAAATGTCTCAACATGCCTGGATGTATGCGCACCGGCGGTTCCCATGGATCAGTTTGTGCCTCGCTCTCCCTATAATCTGTTTGAGTCTCTTTAGTTTTACTCTTTGGTTTCTTCTTAATTGGCTTATCCTCAGCTTCTGTTTTGCCGAAGCCGTTGCAGATGTTATTCAAATTATACAACTGCATTTTGCCTCAAAAAAGTCGAAACGGAAGTCGCCATGCAATCCGGAGAAATGTGAGAATTCTTACTCGCGAATTCTACTCGCGGAAAGTATTTACTATTGATCAAACCGACTCCCTCGAAACAATACCAAATAGAAAAAAAATCTCATGTATACATCAATTATGTGTTTATTAATCACCGATTATTACAAACACACAAAATAATGATTATCATTTTTATACACTCCATTAGAACCATCAGTACGCTCTTATATCAGTTAAGTTTATATTATTAAATATACTCGTATAAATAAAACTATACTACACAAGTCATGGTTAGTATCGTAAAATAGAGAAGTGCTTTGAACATTCATTCTGAGGTGCAAGATACTTATAATTATGTTTATATTTCTTCAGTATATGGAGTTCAGATACACATTTATGCAGATTAACCGAGTTAATTTATTCTGGTCAAGTATAGAAAAATTTTGGGGGAAATCGTTTTAAACCTCAATCGCTGTCACTTTTCAAGGGGGTGGGAGTCAAGCATTGATTTATTTTCTGTGAAATACCTCATGCATTGACTTACTGATATTATGAAATAAAGTAACACAATTGGTGAATGACAAATCGATTGATAAACCCTATCTGTTATATAGCGGAATGTCTTTGATTTCATGATATTGCTTAATGACGTACCACAAGTGATTAATTATCAACAGATTCATGAATATAACGATTCCTCAGCCAATTGTGTCTTGGACTATCTCCATTTATTCACAACTGATGAAGACAATCCGCAAGTATATATTGCCGACGACTCAAGTACGAAATATAAATGCACGAATCAATGAATTAATCATAATAAAGTCTTAAATTATTAATTCATAAAGATTGTATAACTAGTTTAACTAAAATATCCATTTCCAGAGACACCCAAGTGCTCTGGCCAACTCTGATGCAGGGAAATATTTTTGCAGGTCTGTCCCTCTAATATGTCCTCAGGACACACGCACTGAAGTTTCATCCTGTAAATCGTCATCTGTCCCAATGCCAGTTGTGAGTTCTCTCTGTCCAAACCGTCCCTATATAATTTGTAGTTGATCCCTCGCTGCGCCAAACACTCAGCAATGATGTTCTCCCTATCATCCAGCTCCACCTTCTCCATAATCTTCTCTTCCCTCACTCTGATGCACTCGAGATCTTGCTGAAGTAAAACCAGAGAAATTTCGGAGGGAGGAAGCCAGTAGGTGGAGAAGATCAGATCAATTGAAGTCGTCTTACCATCTTTCGTAAAGGAGGGTAATAGAATTCCGGTTGGTGGCTGTCTCTGCATATTCGCCTCTCCATTATCCTCCACCGATTTACTGCGTTTTGGCCGTCTATTGGAACGTCTTCGCTCAATTCTTCTATTTATATCTATCAAATGAATCTTAGGTTTTATCGGAAGTAACCACCTCTTCGATCGTTTTCCCAAGAAACCGAATTGTTTATTCTCATCGTTAGATCTGATCTCGCCTGCAGCAGAATCTGGGTCCAAGGCGACATTCCAGAAGTTGGGATTCCACTCCTGATTCGCGAGATTAGTCAACACTTTCTTATATCCTGGAAGTTCATTGTAGAGAAGGGAATTCTCAGGATTCAAATTTTTCTCCTCATCGGGTTTCAATATGTACTCACTCTGGTCGCCTTGTCCCTGATTCCCCTGGCTCTTAAAGATATCAGTTTTTATTTCACTGAGTTGGACTCTTGGAGATCTCTGAGACATTGAGGGAACTTCGTCCTCGTCTAAGACCTTCCTATCATGGGAGAACAGATATTTCTCAGTTTCTTTCCTGGGATCAATCGAGTTATTCAATTCCACTGCCTTCCAGTCATCAGAGAAATAGATGCTCTGTCCAGGGGGGCCAACGTGTTGACTCATTGCTGATAATCTCATGCTCAAAGTTGTGTTGAATCTCAATTTACATAAATCAGCTCTGCTTTGAGAAAGGAGGGCCTCCCCATTTAAAAATCTATACTTCTCGTTAATGTTCTCGTTCACATTCTGGTCCATGCAGTTGGCAGACCAGTGGAGGAACCAGTCGTTTCCAAGGCCATCGATAGAAATTGATAACCCTGACATCTGACCATTGGCGTTGTCCTTGATTGGAGTCTCTAGAAAAGGCAACCCTGTCTTTCCGCTCAGAATTGTTGTTAGGGAGTGATAGTAGACTGGAAATCCAGGGCCTATCTGGTGCTTTACCATTATGTCAGGAACGTTGTCGTCGTCGTAGTAACCAGGTATTGGAATGCTTATTACTTCGGATTGGGGTACTGTATAGTTCCACATGGGCTGGAAATTCAGACCGTTGTATGCTGTTAATGTTGAGTCTAGAGCCACTGTAATGATGTCTTCGGTGCCATCGACGTTCAAGTCTACTAAGATCGGGGGGAGCAGTACTCCTTTACCTGGACCGTGCTGCAACTGTCTCTTTCGTTGCTGAAAAATGCATTTCTCCAATTAGAATTGCATTTTTTTATCGCTAATGGAAGATTTTTATTCGTGTTCACTACTGACATGGAAACTAGGAAAGATTGTAACTTATAAATATACTGGAACCTTTGAGATGTTTAGAAAACCATCAACCTGCATAGAATTCTATCCACTAACAACTTATTTTTCTGTGAATGCAAATGCTAAACTCTATTCACTTACCAAATTCCCATGCAACAGGTCGTATTGCGTAATGATATAAACTCCTCCCGATTGGTCTGGCGTGCATGACGAAAGAATATAAATAATTTCGCCATCGGGATGCACTAGGATCTGAGGAGCAATGAAAAGTTGCTCCTTCTTCGAGAAATCGATGCTCTTTATGACAGTTCCATTTCTTCCTGATAGTAAAATCACTCTGCTTGATCTCAGTCTGCCTGCTTGTGTTGTATGGGATACAACGACATCACTAATTCCATCTCCATTGACGTCAGTCATACTTCTAGCATCGTAGACGTTGAGAATGATCTTTTCGTCTGCTATGGAGTACTGCTGGGCTGGCAATTCCCAAAGAGTCTTACCATTGTTACCATCAATTGCCTGGAGAATCCCTCCCCGACCAGTGATTATGCAGTCTTTCATTTTGTCTTTTGTGAGATCCGAAGTGCAGTCGATTGAGAAAATCGCGTGATTTGTCCAGTGAGTCCACAACGTTTCTCCGGATTTTCCGTCTAGAGCCATTACTCCGCCCAGGCATGGAATTTGCCCCTCGAAGTATAGGTTGCAGAGAAATTCTGGAGCATCTAATGCATCCAGACCTGAACAAATTTCATAGATGATCTTATTTGATTTGCTTTCTTTAAAACATTAACAAAAGTTTGAACGAGGTGGAAAAAATAAGTGAGACTGAATTCAATCTCAGACACATTAGACATAAAATCATAATAAAAGCATAAATAATCACCTTGAAGATCAACAGAACGCAAACAAACATAAAAATTTATCTTTCAACATCTGCAACCAAGAGAAACAAAAATTATAAATCATAATCATTGGAAAAAAAATAAAGAATAACTTCGATCGGGGTATTTTTCTCATATGCACCTGTGCTGAAACCCAGGATGATGTCTTCAATGCCATCTCCATTGACATCGAGATTCCTGAGAGGGGCCTCTGAAGTTAATTTTGGCATGGTTCGCCTCCAAACGACGCTGGTGGCCAGAGAGGTGCAGGGGAGTGGTTCATCCTCTCTGCTGACTTTAGTTATGGTGACTTCCAGGGTCACACCTCTAGAGAACAGATTCTTTAGAATGCCAAATGGCACTGGAAAGATGTTGATGGTCAGAATGCAAAGAAGCATCAACCCGAGGAGAACCACCAGTGCTATCAATCCGTAGCAGAGGGGAATGAGAAGGGCTTTGACTGTTAGGGGAGAAGTATGTAGATGACTCAATTTCTGCTTCCTTCTAGGGGCCATAAGTGGTCTTTTAACTCCACTCTCATCATTGATCTTGAGAATGCCGTCTCTTTTCCCATCTCTGATGAAGACCTCGTCATCAATATCTGTCAATTCCTCATCATCAAAACTGTCGCGGATGGATAGTCGAGGAGCACTTGCATATCCGTTCGCCATAATTGACTATATAGTTGGCGAGAATTCAATAAAAAAAAGGTAAAATATTTTGTATTTACGCGTAATCGCAATTACATTTTTCTCTGTTTAATTTTTCAGAAGAGCAGATGCATGCAACCACGTCACAGTGGTAAGCAATGGATGTGACGCAGATTAGTATTCTAGATCATCAAAAAGGTTTACCTTGTTCACGCAGCCATCAATTGTTGACAATTCGGTTCATCCAATCCTTTATTTCCTTATTGCCTTATTTTAACATTTATTATGTTGACAAAAGTAATCGAAGCAGCAATACCTTCACACCCGAAGAAACTAAAAATGAGTGATTTTGAGGTTGTGATTTGCTCCAATATAATGAGGGGGACGCCAATCTGTTTTTGTTCTTCTATTCCAAATGCCTTTGTCCTCTTACTATAGTAGAGGGAAGAGATGTAAATGTCAATAGAGATGTGAATTTGTTAGATGACGGGTCATATAACGATTATGTGACGGTCACGTCACAAGACGGTCACTTTTCATCTAAGTGAACCATTTTTTGTAACTTTTTTATGATGCATTAACATAAAAACGAGATCCATGCTATTATATGACGATAAATTTATAATTGCCTACGAGTCGAAACTCTAAAAAATGATGATTCTCGTAATTGAATGATCTAAGCCTAAGCCTAAGCCTGAGGGCGCCAAAGAGGACAGACCAACTGGTAAGTGACTGGCACATGCAGCCCTGGGTTGAGACTGCGCTTCCCGAATACGAGTGTTCAAGTGACGCAACT
>JAPYZN010005402.1:0-10173 GCA_030522865.1 Psyttalia lounsburyi | reverse complement strand
ATTTGAAGCGTCAGTTACGCTCGCAATTAACGTAATTACGCGAGCCTAAACGTAATTTTACGCTTGCTAGAGCGTACGGTAAAATACTCCTGAAGCAAGCGTATTTCACGCTTGATTTTTTTTCAACATCTGTTCTTTCCAAATGATGATTTTTTTTTAATGTTTATTTTATGAAAAAAATTAATTTTCCAGACGCCATTAGTAATTTCCATGTGTTTCCCGTGTTTACATCAGCTCTTGTATTGACGTAAATTAATAAACTCGTTCGGAGGGAAATTGACGGTTACGGGGAAATTGACGTCTATTTTTTTATCACATTTTCTGGGTAGTCAGTAACTTCAGGAATATTGATCATTAGGGTTCGGTTACTCTATTAACCACTCCCTTGAGACGTCAATTTACCAATTTAATGGACCATCAAGTGATGACAATCCGCGTTTTATTGCTTAATTTTGGATTTTCCGAGGGACTGATTTTTTGATGAATAAATTGTTTAAAAACCATTTGCTCTCTTCTTGCGGCGACATTTTTTAAAACATAAAAAATCATTACTGTTATTGTTTTTGATGAAAGACATACTTTTTAAATTAATTAATTGCGAAAAGAATTATTTTTTACGAAAACTGGAGTTGTTTGAGATTTTGTAAGAGCTAATGTTTGTTTTCCGGTCTTTCACTTTTTTTTTTTGTAATGGAAATAATTAATGGAGGGGGGTAAAATAACGCTGGGATAAATATTTGGTAGTGGAAAAATTCGGAGCTAATCTAATGGTGTCGCACGAGACCCCGAGGCGTCCAATGTCTCAATGGAAGGCACGACTCTATCGAGTTCTATTGGTTTTTAAAGGCCTTGAGCATAAAAACACCTCAGGGACATGGTGCAACGACACTCCGCATTATTACCCTCTACCTAATATTCCCAATATGCGACGGGAAAGGGGGAAATCTGAAGTGAGGAAGGTCGCGACATTCGCGTTATTGAGACAGAAAAAAAAAGGAGGAAGTGAATTTTTTTTATGGTAATTTTCAATGACAATATTGTTGTTGGTGTGAATTATCATCTTCCTTTCGACAATGGCTTCCCGGTTCGAAATTTATGCAACGGCAGCGGTTCAGGAATTGTCAGAGAATATTTTTAATTGATTCTGTAGATAATCATCTGAAAAATGATCTGGCGTCGACTGTCAATGGTAAAATCGATGGTAGCGATGAATCAACATTGTCAGTGAACAATTTTCCGCTTTATAAATTTCATTTTATTTTTTTATTTTTTTTTTCGACGGCCTTCGATTTTAATTAGCCACGAATTATCGGAAAACTGACTCAAGAGATTGAAGATAATTTCAAAATTTATTTTTTTCTCAATCACTGCAAAAATCCGCGGGAATCCGGACCATCTCAAAATTATCTAGATAAGTTCGTAGATAAGATAATTATCTACGAGATAATTTTTTGTTGACAAATTTTGAAAGCAAGGCCCCTAGTCCGTTTGAACCAGTAAAACGCGAGAAACTGAATGATCTAGATTTCCCTAATAGATCAAAGATGATCATCTTGTCACGCGCACTCACTGGCCGGTTATCTAGATATTCCCATCAGATAAAAGATGATCATCTTTCGTACAATTTTTTTGCTCAAAAATTCCGCAGAATTTCCTTTCTTCAGAAATTCATGAAAGTCGATAAATCCAAAAAAACTATCTCCAAACTTTTTTATCAGATAATTGATAACAGTCTCTCAATGAGACTGTTTTTCTAAGAATTTATCAATGGAATTTATCCTTGATAATGCGTCGCTATCTTCTCCACTCCCTTCCCCCCCGAACTCAACTCCGAAAATTCCCACAACTTCAATAATCCACGCACCACCTCCAAATAAATGAAAGATAATAATCTCTTAATGAGATATAAATTCGTCTCGCTCATGCCTAGAGACGTCAATTGTGTTTTGATAAGAAGATTCATCCGGAAATTGCGCAAATACCCATTGTGAAACCCTTTTGTACTGATTCACTTACGTTTTATTAAGTAACTACAGTTGTAGAAAAAAATATAATTAGATAAGATACAATGGGACATGAATATCCAAATGAAGATTAATCAGGGTATAATTGAAGCTGTCACATAAATTCACAAAACCCGCGATATCTCCGGAACGGCCCGGCGTATCGCATCGAATGACGAGTAATTCGATAGATCAGAAAATTCTCGATCTTTTCGGAAAAAAATAATCCCATTTTGCCCCACAAGCAATGTAGATATCCTTAAAAAACGGATGTGGAGTCGACGTTCGTTTCTCGGCAGTTTCTCGGTTTCTACTCGGGCAAAATCGATTCTTTTTTTACGGAAAGATAGAGAATTTCCCGATCTATCGATCGCGACTATTTCCGCTCAATTATCTGAGATACTTCTCGAGATAATGACACATTTATGAGATGAGATGATATAATCTGCAATTTTTTCCCGCTTAAAATATTTGTAATTCTGTAAATGACGAGTTAATCGTCTCCAAGGGTACAAATCGCGTCGTTCCATTGCCATAATCTTTATAAGTATCTTCAAGTATTAGTAAACAAAGATGGAGATAACCAGGGTCAACCGAGGACAGCAGATGGCGACGGCTGTGAAGGTCCGAAGTGTTAGATGGTCAGGGTTAGAAAATGGGAGTTATCTATTGAATTATATCTCAATCGTCTCGTCTTCTACAATGCCCAAATGATGAGATGAGGGCCCTTAGACAAGCCCATTAATATTATCTCAATCATCTTCACCTCCATTGGTCCCGACCCCATTTGGCCCCAATTTTCAATTTAATTTAGAATGAGTAGTCGGGCCTAATGGACGAACAATAGGCGCTCGCGAGTGGAATTTTTTTTGGTTACCTAATGGGGTTGTCGTCGACCCCGCGAGGGCTCTCTTATCATCTCCACGTGCCCATTACCTGAAGATTAAGATAAGATCATGATTGAGAGAGGGGATTGGTAAAGATGATGGAATTACGGCGGATCAATGATCACGGGTGTTTGCTCGATCAGAAAAATTTCCAATCCCAGACGCTAATCATAGACTCAATTTGCCCCGGTGGCTATCGGGTGATTATACAAGCTCGGTAAATAAATTATAATTTGTCATTATTTAAATAAATAATTATAGAATTTTTTTATTGAGAGCCAGACACTCGAATCAGGACTCGATGAGCTCTCGAAAAATAATCGATTCTCGAAAAATCGATTCTTTCCTTTTATATTGAGAAGAGCCATTGAATATCTCGAATGAACACTCGAAAGAGCTTTCGAAGTAGAATCGATTTTTTATAAATCGAACGAACACTCGAAGCAGGACTCGATGAGCTCTCGAAAAAGAATCGATTGTCAGGAAATCGAAAAGTTATTCCTCAAGTGGTCACTTGAGGTCGATAGAATAAAAAAAATCGGTCAAGTTCCCTACGGAAAAAAAAGTTTTTCGAAGAAAAAAAAAATGTCTTGAATTATTTTTCTCATTAAGTCATCGATTGATAAGTCTTTTCACTGGGAATTTACTGTTTATCATTGTATCCACAGAATTGAGTGGAAAATTCCGTTGTATTAACGGAATATTATGTCTCACATTCTTTTACGATTGATCATAACGTGTTTAACGTAAGTAAACAATGAGGTTTTTATGGTTTTCATAATAAAATGATAACGGCAATGATAATGATGGGAAAAAATGTCATTTAACTATGAAGTAATGATTGAGGGGGGGGGGGAGTGGATGTGTCGTACAGGTCATTAAATTTATTCAGAGATAAAAAATAAGACAGTCCATTTCGCCCCGGGGCTTTGTCGTCCCATGATTGAAAAACGATTTTACTGAAAAAATTCTTGAATTTAATGATTGGAAAAATAGTGGGACATCATAACTCATTATTTTGTACTTCGTACGTGGAGATCTCTGTTATAGAATGGGGTCATTTGGTTCGTTCGAATGGCAGAATTTTTATTGGATCTGGAGAAGAAAAAAATTCTAATTCAAAATCGCCGGGGGTTCTCCCGCAAGGGACGTCATTCAGACTCACTCCCTTTTTTCATATAATTTTGTTTGTACAACATAATGTCCAGTAATAAACTTCAATCAATCAATCTCTCTCTCTCCCTCTTATCCTAAACTAAACGATTTTTTTTCGTTGGCATTGATAAACAAATGAATCATATTATCTGTGATTCGTCTTCACTTCGACTCTTCGTAATTGTCTGAACTGTCCTTTAATCAGTTCCAGAGGTGTGAATTTCGTTAGATCAATGCCAAATTCACGACAAGTGTCCTCAAGTGCTGGCAGGCACAGATGCAAATAGCCGTGATCAACTGTTGGCAGCAGATGATGAAGACTGTGAAGGCCAAATTGAGTTAGAGCTAGAAAGTAGGAGTCGTCTACAATCTCCCGGTCCCTCACTGCGTCCATCTCCAGCAGTCCCCAGTCGAGATCTTCCCTGTGAGAAAAAAAAATATTTTCATTTTTTTTTTTACTTTCCACAGGAGAAATTTTCCAGTAAAAATTTTTCCTAAAAATCCCATTCTGCCGGCCAAATATTCTTCGGGCGAGAATTGAGGTCAGATTTCACTGGGGAATTTCTGGTAATTGGTTGTCTAAGGAATATTTAATCTACAAAAAATTTTTCGTGAAACTGAAGATCCCAAATTGATCTGGTGGAAGTCATGAATTTTTTAAAAAATGAGACCTGTTTTCGTTGAATTGCTCACCTTGGGTTATCTCCATCGTGAAAAATATCGGGATGATGATGAGCTGCGTTGAGACCGATTACATGAAAAACAAAGCTCGCGATACCGATGATAATAATCCAGTGTTTAATCGCTTGTGATAAATTGCCAGTAGCTAAAAACATCAATATCGGGATGATAAAAGGAACTGCATCGCGAAATTCAATATTTTTTCGCACCAAAAATATATTTGCATATCTGAAAAGATAATATTGATTTCAATTAACGACTGGTCAACCAAAATATCGTATCGTCTCGAAATCTCGAAGGAGCACACTAAATCGATCTTTTTTCTATCGATACTAGACGAGGAATCGATAAAGGATCCGTATTTCCATATCGAGGCTCGGGTGTGATCGTAACCTCAAAATCCCCGGGACTAATTGTAAGAAAAATAATTATTAAATCATAAGCAAACCTAATTGCCGACCTTCGTGCAGGATTTCTGCAAGTCGGAAATTATGACTGCTCGCGGGTTGATCAGTATTTCACCTGTAATGAGTGACGGAGATTTCGAGGTGGTAAATTATTACACCCCCTTGATGACGGAAGGCCTTCAATCTCGAAGGTGCGAGATACGATTAATCGATTATGTCACTTCTGTCGATTAATCGATATTCAGTCATTTATTCTGCGATTATCGACAAGATTTATTTATTTATTTTATTATTTAATTATTTCTTATGCTTGTCCTTAGATATATCGGAGAACTATTGAATAGCTCGAATGATCACTCGAATTAACCCTCGAAAAACACTCGATGCGATCTCGAATGACCACTCGATGAGCTCTCGAGGGAGAATCGATTTTCGTACAATCGATTAGTTACCTTTTAATTCCTTGCGAATAAAACGCGAGAAAATAGACGACTGGCGAATAAATCCACGAGAATTTCCGCGATATTGGGGCGGCAATTTTCGGCAAATACTGAAAAAATGGCTCAAAAGTCATGATCTCAAAATCCCAAATTGTATTAGGATACATGTGATGACTGATGGCATGCGTTATTCGCCACTCGCGAGATGACATCAGCGAGATATCCCAGTAGTACATCCGAAAACTGTCGCGCATGTGGAAATAATTGTGTCCGGTTATTGTTGCGAGAGCCATAATTGTCCCTAAAAAAAGAAATAATTCGTGTATAAAGTCCTCGGTTGCATCGAATGATGTCGATGATGATCTCAGTCAAAATGAGAAGACAGAAAATATTTGTTCTACATCCGTGATTTAAATTATTTTTTATCACTTAAAAAAATCATTTTTTTTTACCAGCGATAACGAGTGCAAATTGTGATTGCGTCGTTGTCGTGATTATACACAAGAGTAGAGTGGCGATAGCCAGCGAATCAGCCAGTAAATTGGATTTCACCGATGGTCGATGAAAGTCAATATTTTTCAGGGCATTGATCGATCTCTCCTTGAATTTTTTATAAAATCCATTTTTATCAAATGTCAGGGGCACAGCTCGCGGTGTGGCTGCCTCGCGGCTATAAAATTTATTCAACAATTTTTCCGCTCTGTCGGTCAAGTGATGGCTCTAGAAAAACAAGAAAAATATTTATTCCGCCTGAAAGACAAATTAAAAAGATTTTCTTTAAACTTCCGGCCGAAAAAGTCGTTTTTTCACCCGCACGAGCCTAAACCCCGGTTTCTCGTCCCAGGCCGTAAAGTGGCCTTTCAGGGGCGGCCGTAAAGTGTCATTTCGCCCCGTCCGCGGGAAAAAATTATCTCACCTCGAACAATTCCGTGATATCAGTTCCCTGAGTTATTGTGAGCCACTCGGAGCCCCCGGGATGGCTTCTCACAAATTTTGTGAGATCGTAGAGTCGATCGTTGACCCTCCAGAGTCCCTCGGCGCCGTCGATCCTCCTCCTGCCCTCGATCCAGCCGTCGCCCGAGGGTAGCCGATTGAATCGCGCCGGGAACTCCGCCAGGCCCGGGATCGAGCTCTTCAATACCGGACTCTTCATCTCCAAATCGACCAAACGGTCTCCAATTCAAGCCTCAACTTATCCAAATTCACATGAGGCTAACCAGCGGAAAAATTGGTGAGAGCACAAGTCGGACGAATTGCACTTCTGGTGACGCTTGACGGCACTCGTCGCCTTCGGACGTATGCAAAAATCCGGGAAAGAAGCTTTCGTTTATATACCACTCGTGCGGTCACCATCACCCGCTGATCATATTCTCACGGATCACCAGCAGTTTGACCTCTCAGCGATACCCCCGAACTGCCTCTCGCACTCGATAAACCATAATTCGCACATAATTCGAAAATGCCGAGTAACGGCATGTGTAAATAAACCTCAGTTGATAAATAATGAGGAAAAGAAGCTTACGACAGGAAAATCTTGTCATAAGCTGAATCAGCAGATTATCTGAGAAAAAAATTTTCTCTCGAATACTCTCTCGGGTTAATTAATGGGATTGTTCGCTCGGTCGAGGGCCAGTCGATCCCTGGTCGAGCGTCAGTCGACCGACGATCGACCAATACTCGACCAACTGAACAACTCGATCGCTCCCTCCGCGAGATCCGTCTGGGGACCTCGCGTGCCGTGTCAAAGAGCTCTGGAGCAGGACTAGGTAAAATATTCATTGAGCAAAACCAACTCCCGACCCCAATTAGTGTAATTTCAATGGTTTGGCCTCTGCTGCCTCCACTCCTGATCCTACTGGTGCTGGAATAATTGGAAGGGTCATTAAAATTATTACTTTCCTGATTCAGGCTTATGAGGTTGCTTCGTACCTCGTGGAGTCTGCCGCTGGCTGCTCCAGAGGACAGTCTCAACGCCCAATAAATCGCCGAGGAAGCCAACCCCAAACAACTCCTCAATCTCATCCCGATAGTCTTTATTCAATGATCACCCATACATATTAACCACAAAAAATCTAACTAATCAGAAGTCACGGTCAGGAACTTCCAATTGTCGATACAAATACAAAAATATAACGCAGTATCAGACGAATGAAATTAATACGATTCAAATAACATAATCCAAATGTTCAAATTGCTTGAACAAAATGGGAGAATGGGATCACGAGGACCCCTCGGGATAGCGAGAGAATTTCCCCATCAGTTGGAGATAAAACTAGTGATATCACTCCCAATAATTGGCATAATCAATCAAAGGAACAGGTGGAAAACAATATTCCTCGATAGGAAATTTCTCTGGATATCGCCGTCGATATATTCGACGTCGTCAAGTCCTCGCTCTTAGTCTTCTCCGGTTATCTCAAGCCTCTCACATTCTCTTGCTCAGAATATTCGGGTAGTTGCATCTCCTGCAGAGGTAGATGTTGACGTATTTGGCCACTTGTTTCCTCATGGCCGAGCAGCCCTCCTCAACGACCTCCTCTCCGAACTTTGTCTTTCTCCTGGAGTTCTTGGCGAGCCCCTTGAGAGGTCTGTGAAGTGAATTTGTCAGAGTTAATTGTATTTGGTGTTTAATGACTTAATGAGCAGTTGAAAAATTACGATCTTGGGGTCAAATGAGAGGTCATAAAATCTAGAATGTCGGCAATTAGGTCTCCAGTGCTCATTGTTTTCCTAGGAATTACCATCTGTGTTTGTTTAGCCAGCGAAACAGCCGCCATATTGGCAAATTCGGCTGGGCTTTGGGAGACAACTGCCGTCCGTTATATCCACATTATTACCTTGTAATTATAATTTATTCCTAATTGCCGACATGTCAGATATTATGGCCCTTCTTCTGACCCCTAGATCATAATTTTTCATGCCCGTTTTCGCCCGTAATTAGTAACCCCGTGACCCACTGTCATGAGCAGGGATTCTGGGGGAATTCTGGGGGATCTGGGGAGAACAGAAGAAACAAAATGGCGGAGGTCGGGTTTTAACGATCAATGTTAGGAGTCTTGCCTGTGGATGTCCTCGTGATCCTCTCCCATGGTGTCCCTCATCCTGACTGACATGTAGAAGTCGTTGTCTCCTGGATCTCTGTCGACATAACCAAAAAATGGATTCAGGCATGCTTTGCTCCTGCAGTGGCCCTTGATCCTCAAGTAGTGGAGACTGTTCGGTGATTCGTAGATTCTGGAGTTGTCGAAGACGAAGGCACAGGGCAGTCTAGTCTGTCTGGCGATCGCCAGTGCTAGAATATTTGTCCAAATTCCTGGATTCAAAATGGCGTAGCTGCGCTTGCCATATTTCGTTCTCATGCCCTTCATCTCTCGCCACTCCTCGCGAGTTATCAGGATGTCAAAGTGGGCGAGACCTGACGCCCCGGCGTCCACCTCGAAGTCACTGAGGTCGTCGGTGATGTTGAGGAGTTTGGAGTCAGTCACGTCGTCGTTTAACTCCATCTCGTCGTCGTCCTCGTACAGCATCTCCAAGTTCTCGTAATCGCTGGTCTTGATCTTTGGCTTCTTCGGCTCTGGCACCTCCGGCTCCAGGAAGATCCCCTGCTTCTCGCGAGCCGCTGTCAGGATCTTTCGACGATCCTCGCGAATACTTGTGTAACAGTTGTGATGACTCCAGCGGAGGTTCAGGTCTTTTGACATTGCCTTCCACACTGGGGAACTGTACGTGGGGAATTCATTTGTCTTGAAGTAGTCGATGTACTTCTCAATTACCGCTATTGCCTCGTCGCGCGGTACCAGCGATGCTCGCGGCATTTTCGGACTGCAACAGGAATTCAAGTTATTTGCGTCAATTTTTTGGGAGAACTCCCGATTTTTTTGGCCGGAGAATTTTTGGAAATTTCTGGAAGTCCCAATTCTCACAATTTCTCCGGAAAATATTTCATTTGGGCAATTTTTTCTACTCGTCCCGTCGAGATTACGTCCCAATTTCGATGATTATATTTTTGATTTCATGATTTTTTTTTTATTTTTGCGGAAAAAAAAATCAAAAATCAGTCCAAGTCCCGATAATGCCTTCAGTGGAAATTTTTCGAGTCATTTGATAACGCCAATTGCCCAATAATTTTTTTTTTTTTTCGTCAAACTAGAAAAAACCGGCTTAACCCATAAAAAAATCCCAATTACCGCGATTACCTCAAGCTCTTTATCAAACAATAAAATTCCTATTTAAAAGCCATAAAAGACATTGAACTAGATTCGTCCCAGATTTACGCTATCCCCTCCCCTCGCTGGGGAGTATCTCGTGAAATTCTCGTGAAACCGATGAAAAAAAAACATTTTAATCACAAATGATTCACAAATGACGTCCATCCGATTACCTAAAAACTAATGAACAATTAATATCTGGCAATTCTACAACAAAAGATGAATTATTTTTCCGTTGACTTTGAGGTTAGTTTCAACGATTTCCCGAATAACAACAATTCCCGGAGTGCGATCAGATTGGAAAATCTATTTTACTCACTTGTACTGTTGGTAGAGTCAGGGATCAGTAAATATCGATGATTTTTTAGATTAAAAACAATGATAACGGCCTT
>JAPYZN010005393.1:0-23550 GCA_030522865.1 Psyttalia lounsburyi | reverse complement strand
ATTTTTTGACCACTTTTTTGATAATTTTATGAATTTTAGAAAAACTGTGAAAACGGTGCGAAAAATTAGTTTAAAAATTTGGAAATACCCTATATCGATGGGAAATGAGCTCAGCTTTCGAATGGAACAGACCCCGAGGCGACAGGATCAATAGTTTTCGAGATATCGTCAAAAGAGTGCCGATTTTAGTAAAAATCGGAAAAATCGAAAGGGGGGGCCTTTGATATTTCGGCATTTCGGCCAAGCAGTGACGAAAATTTCATACGCAACTCGCAGTGATGCGCACAAAACTTGAAGGCTATCTATACCAGTAACAATAATTTAACAAGCAAGTGATATTTATATATGAAGGCATCGCGGACTGAGATAGTGAGTTTATTTATGGGGTTAAATGAAGAAACCCAGCGAGATGCCGCGATACCCAGGTCCCGGTACAAATAGGTTGCCGTGCAGGTTCCCATCGAGAGCCAGCTCACTGGCATGTACCAGTTGTCATAAACTAACACGCCCTGGCGTATTCATCGCCCCCTACTCCCATATGCAATTTTTAAACTTCTTAAGCTTCTCATCTGATGTCGGACAACGCCGGATATTCTATACTGAAATAAATGCTTTTTTATTTATCAATAATTTATTCTATTTTTGTTTTCCTATCGCAGATGATGGCAGTCACGGCGCCAACGGCCAGGACGGTGAGTTCACTAACACCTGTACTCGTAGTTTCATAATTGACCATGCGAAACGCGAAAGGCACTTTGTACTCGTTAATCAGTCGTATATTGTGCTCGCAAAGCAACGGCAGCCAAAAGGAAAAGACGAAAGTACGCGAGTGAGTCAATGCAAATAACATAATCGAGGAAGTTGCGCATGATTAATAATAAGGATGATGTCTCCTGGACGCTTATCGGACAGTGTCCCAATGTCCTATAATGCAATATCCGATACGTCGAGGAATATACAGTGAAAATTCTTGAAAAGTCATTCACGCGAGCCGATTACCCGATTCGTTTGTGAACACGTGCAGGAAAAAAATTAATTCCCGCACCGTTGGGATAATAAGTTGATACACACTAGGTCACTTCACTAGCGAACTAGATCAACAAGTGCATTCCTGGGGCAAAAGTGACTGCTATAATAGCCACTTAAAAGACAAAAGCAGAAAGTGAAATTGAATTTTATTCATAGTCAATGCTGCACACCAATGAAAATCCTCCCATGAACTTAGGGGGCATACATGGAGTTAATGCACATCATCATACAAATACTTCTTACGGTGTTGTATATAAACACGAAAGACGACTATACATAGCCCGGAGTTCGCGGGATTCACTCGCGTGTCTTGGCGTTCGGAGTGAGGTAATTTATGCCGATGAATTACATGCCAGAAATGTACAGTAGGTGGTGTGAAAAAAGAGTTGAAAATGAGAGAAACGGAGAAAAAAAGGCATGACAAACGAAAAAGTGATGGAGAGAGAAACTTGATAAAAGTAAGAAAGATGCATATTTTGCAGTGGCCGGGAGATTTATCGTAGGGTTTAAAGGGCAAAAGTTGGCTTGTGAAGGTGTTGGACGCGTCTGCTCCTCTTGTAGTGCCTCTACGGGCATTCAATATTCAACAGTTATTTACATTTGCAAATTGTTTACGTCAGGTCATGATGAAATCTGTCAGAGTTTCGTTTATCGTCCAGTCCCTAACTGCCTCCACCCCTTGTTCGAGCCAGCGCCTCAGGGGGGCCGGCGCTCCGCTCTTCCACTACTATTTCTACTTGCTTCTTTCGCACTCACGTATTTTCCTTCGCCCAGTCTTTCGCATACGCACGTAATTATACTCCGCGAGTAGTATTAATCCTTTCAGTTAGAAGGCTCTAACATGATTCCGCGTTGGGCATTTCATTGCACAAAACAGACGTCTCATTACCATAAATGAAACTTTGACATTTTATCCTTTTCCTAATTCTCTTCCTTGAGTTCCCGATACAGGGAAGTTATTGTAATGACCCCGCAAATCAAAAGTCGCCATTTCAATGGATGAAGCATTGCCACCACTTTAATCGGATTGAATTTTCTCCGAAATAGATTCAGTAATTACTGAGTTATCTAGCAGACACTTTTTGAATTTTCTGAATTATTGCAATTGTCGAGAGGTTATTACACACATGGGGGGGGGAGCCAGCGTAACGAGCCACCAACAGCCCAGAGACGAATTTGGTGAAATCTAGACAATTTGTAGCTCAACACGCTAGCCAGTAATGAGGGCATTTCTCATGATTGACTGTTATTTGGTATGTAAAAAAATATTGATAAAAGTGCATGAATAATAGAAAAAAGTCACGGAATTGTGATTCGATACGCGATTGAAATTCACATGCAATTTGATTCGCATCAGAATTACCGATATCGACTCGCTATGGTAACCGAGGGAGATTACATAGTGCATGCATATACATCCGGAGATGATTGTGAATTATTCGAGTCAGCGACTCTCTCATTAATATCAAATCGTCGTTGATGATGTTTCTAGAAATATTCGTCTGTCCTGAATTACAAAAATAATGAAACTCTCGCGAAGTGCGGCGCAATGATGTGAGCCTGCTACGCGGAAGCCTTCGCGAGCTCCGATCCCAGATCGATTGAATTGATTAAGCGATAAGTTCGGAGATGTCGTAGGGAGAAAATCGTATCGATTGGTGTGAGGACACGAAATGACGGCGGGACACTTTGAAGAAACGAGATGCGTCACGGTGTGCTACGTGACGCGGCGATTGAATTTCTCGCTCGGGGTACCATGGCGCATATGGTGATGCTGGTCTATGTAGGTTGACCAAGGGTGTGGCATTGCCCTGCCGGCAAGGCTATTATTCCAAACCGACAAAATTATTCTGCAATTGTCCGACCAGAGTATTCATATTTTTGCAGCTCACCGTTTGCACATCCCATGCACGAGAAAGCCTCAACTTTTATTCGACGATCTGTTATTTACTGAATAGTCAAGTGGCCAACCGAATTGAGTAGTTTTTTACAATTTACGATCAATAACAAATTTTAGGAACACAAGGTAGGTTATCCTGGATTCTTAGTCGATAAATAACAATGGTATGTGATCGCAGTTAATTCGACGTAGTGTACTCAACAGAACAACTGCTGCTCTCCCTCTTCTCTTTCGACGCCAGGGCCCTAGCAACGTGATCTCGTTTCACGAAAACTTGACGCCTGCGCGCTTTTAACAATTTCACAGAGCCATTTTCGACAACCTATTACAATGGATCTCTGTAATTTTTGCGTAATGGCCGGGAAATTAATTTCCTGTCACAAAATCAATGTTTTTCGGCACTCCTAAAAATTTTCATTTTCTCCCATTCGATCTGGCCGACCACACAGAGAGAAAAATTAATAATTTTTAGTGAAAAAATTCTCTTCGTGCCCTGCGCTACTGAATGCCGATTGAAAACTCCGGTCTGCATTTTTTTTTCAATTTTTTTCGTACGCCTTCCACGCAACAAGTAGTGAACCCGCGAGCACAATAAATCTCTACACAGGCAGTGTACCCTGATATTTGTATGTGTGACCCGTCAATCAGCCATCAACGCCTCACACCCGGGTTTCAACCAATCGCTGTGCCGCAAACGCCTGTACGCCGGTTAGATTTGCTAATAGTTCTCGACGTATGGCGTCTCTTGTGTGCTTTACTTTGTTGACTGTGGTGGGAAAAAAAAACAAGATGGTCGTTGAGCATGAGTTTTGTCAAGCTTGTGTTACAATTTAAAAAGTAATCTCGAGAAAACTTGTAGCTATATCAATTCACTAGAGACTGTAGATTTCTCTACACGTCCTTGGTAGCCCATTAAGTCGCGAGAAACCGTTACGAAATCGATCTTGATAACGGCTTCAGAGTCACATGTGGATAAGTGCCAGAAGAGTATGACAAGCGAACGCGCGTGTGCCATACGCTGAAAAAAATAAATAAAAACTCGTGTTCGAATGCTGGTAAAAAATGAAGAAAATTAATAACGATGTCTCGTGGCTTCAAACTTTCGCCAGAGCTAATTATTCTCTCAATAAATAATTAGTTAGGTAATCACCGTCAGTGAGAATTGATTTCATAAATTTGAGCAATTTCCATGAAGGTCTGTGGGCTGAACGAAAGCCCGAGCGAAATTGCGCTGCTACTGATAAGGGATCGCTGATGGATAAGAATGCTCGTAGGCTGCCCTCACTTCTAGAGAAAGTGGTCGCTGAATTCAAGTATAATACAGCGTACAATCGCCATCGAGGTTTGTTATACCACGAGATGAATTTAGATTAGCCTTCTGTGGACCAATTAGTGTAGAGCGATGATATTTTATGTACATTCTCTCGTCTCTCGTGTCTCGTGTCTCGTTTATTCGCCCAGCTAGTCAAGGATATTAGTCATAATTACTCTGTCGGATAAAACAGAAATTGCTAAACCCCATTTTTGGAGGTAGAAAATATTTGACAGAGTCGCGAGGTCAACTCGCGACAGTCATTCGATGGTCTAATGAAAACTTCTTGTAAAAATAATTAGGAGGCACTCAATATGTAAAACATGATAATTAATTACGTGACTGCACCATGTGAGGTTCGTTGAACAAGCGATAGAGCATGACGCCATCAAGCTAACTCGTCTAGGTAGAACGGCGGCTGAGTTTTCTCAGTCTGTCCGGCCGTCTGTCTGTCTGTCTGTCTGTCTGTCTGGTGATGGTCCAATACACCAAGTAGTCTACCATGATCATCATTATTCATCAGGCGAAGCAGTAACGATGAGTTGGTAAGAGAATCCCAGTCTCTACTGGAACAGGGGTAATACCACGAGACATTTCGCCAAATAATGAATCCATTGCTGTTCCACGTTTACGCTTCAACTGATTGCAAACTGGTTTTTTTTTGTGTGATCATCCAAGCGTTCGATTAATGGACGCGCGTGATAACCGATGCGATTCTTCCGTGCCGCTGCATGCTGTATCTACCAGAGTGTTGGTTATTCAGTGTTTAGCAGATTATTAGTCACCTGCATTAGATATAGACGCGTGCTGGGAATAAAAACTGTCAAAACTCGATTTTTTTCGCTGCTCTTACTTTTCGGGATCACGACTCAATATTTCACGCCAAAGAACTTCCTTATTAATTACTCACCACGAAAACAATTGAAACAACCGATAACTTGAGTCATAAATAATTTGGAGCTAATGAAATTATTTTTTCTCTTGTATATAAATTTAATAAACCCGTCAAAAAAAATCTGAAGAGCATACAAAATCGATATAAGGCGAGTCAATCGATCATTTGATTCTTCGGTAGTCAGGAGTGCGGGAAAAAGGAGAAAAGCCGAGGAATACTTGCAGGAGGGATCAGATATAGATGATACGATGGATCACCTTTCGACCTGCCAACGCCTCAGGTGGGCTGTAGAGACGTGCCGGAAGAAAGTGCGTATGTCAGCGATATATTCTCGGGGCATGGATGAAAGGTAGAGTCCCCATGAAATGGTGCCTGCTATATGACATTCGATCAGATAAATCTCACTGGTCGTATGGAGAGAAGAACTTTATAATCCAATTGGAATATGAATATATAGCATGTACCACGATGTCTTCAGGTGCCTAGGAATTTTATCTGTGGAGAAGTGTCTGACAAGTTAATTTTTTAAGTCTTTCACGAGCGTCGGAAAGTGGACGGAAAATATATTGATTATTTCCAGAGATGAGATGGATATCGATTGACCGGATTGTTTACCACTGACTGTGAACTATTAATGACGGATAAATTTTCCTGCTCTGTATGGTCAATTAACTGGAGGTAGAATGGCGCGGACTGCCAACCGATTGAGTCAAGAGAAATAAAAGGAGTATAGTTGCAGGTACATGACAAGTACAGGATGTACGAAAAGGTTTAGAGAGGAAGGGAGTGGAGCGTACGAAGAAGAAGAAGAAGAAGAAGCACAGTTGGAGGAACGCGAACGGACGTAGACAGACGGGCAGGGGCAAACATAAATTAAGATGGGGGACTGATTATGAGGCCAGTGGGGGCAGGCTATCATTACTCCAAGCCATCGTGACCGGTCGACCCTGCGCCGCCGCCGCCGCCGCCGCCACAACCGCCGCAACCGTTGCTGGTACACACCGTCTAATTCTTCTTTTGCTTTTGCCACTCTTTGTAATATTTCCTCTAGTGCTGGTGCTCTCCATTCTTCAGATCTCGTTCGACTGTACGCGGCACTCTATGCCGTGTCTCGTGCTCCGGTAATTCCGGAGTGGCAAACTGCAAATTATTAATCTCTACTCATTGCTTTACATAGCTCAACGAGCATGAAACAAGAATTGTTCAAGGGAGTTGAGCAAAACTACTTTGTCTCTCGTTTATTCGCCTTAAACCAAAAATTCCGAGATCATTATAAAATAATCTCTCATCGTTGTGGAAATTTCTGTCATTTTTAATAGCATTTGGAGCATTGAAAAAAAAAATCGCGACTCGTTTGTAAGTTGTACCGTCTCTGGTGGTGGTGCTCTTATCATGCCTCATTCCACTTTCAATAGCTATCAGTTAGCTATCCTGTTTATTCAGTCGACGTTCACTTTTGCTGGACAGCACTGGTGCAGGAGTTTTTTTCGCATTTGATGTTGTTTTTTGAATCTGCACTCGCACCGCTCCGGACGGCGTACAAAGTTCCACACGCGTCATCTATGATAGATCGACGTACATTTAGCATATGTCTGCAAGAAGAAGTGGTGAAAGCAAAATTCGAATTGCTGCACGCGGTATTTGACTTTTCTCGATTTTCCTGCAATCCTATCAGCAGAAAGTTTATCTGTGTCTCCAATTGCTCCGCTCAACGAGGAAAAATACAATTGGGCGCAGGCTACTAAACTAAAATATATTGAAAAGCACGTGGGGTTTAACTAATTAGAGTTTATTTATCAGTTGGGGCAAAGATAAAAACATGACAGAAGGCAAAGATAAAAACATGACAGAAAAGAAAGATAATAAAACAATAGAATTAGAATCTGAGGGAGAGAAACAGAGGAGGGATATCGACTAACAAAAGAAGACGCAAAATGATAGAATGTAAAATGGAATCTAGCCATTCGTTACAATATGCAATACACGTATTAATATTGCAGTACTAACTGAGTCAGCTGAATGTGTGTTATTAATTGAGCAGTAAAAATGTCTTCATAAACAGTAAATTTGAGTAGTGAAAAGGGGCAATTGTGAAATGAAAGTGCGACCGCCGCCGCCGCTGAGTAGTCACGCCGACCTTTCGCCCTTCACACAGAGCAAATTCGCTCTTTTATTCCAGTTACCGCTGCCGCTGTACCTCCAGCTAGTCGAAAAACAGCAAACAAAACAATACACACTGGGTGATCATTGGTGGTTTTTCGTGCAATTGCTGATTATATCTACACAGTGCTATTTATAATGTATAAGCAGCGGATCCGAATGTTGGTGAAACGATCAGAAAACCAGAAGAATGTTCCACTTGCACGACATTTATAAAAGATACTATGCAGTTGTGTGTCTAAATTTTTTTCCTAGAGAAATGCATACAACCGCCCACGACTCTATCGCCTCGAGTCTGAATAAACCGAGCCAAGCCAGCAGCAATCAAGTAATGGCAGATATAAATGAAAGTTATACTTTGGTAATCCACAACTGCTCAATTCACCAATCGATAAATTAATATGATACGAAAACTGAATAAGTTGAATTTTGTTGTTTTATCGTTTCACTATCCAGCGAGAATTTACTACGAACTGCTGCTGCTGTTATTAATTTATTCTCGATGATCTGCAAAATTACTCCACGCATATTATCCTGACGCAAATAAATAAATAAATTCCAAACTAGAGAGGGAAAACAAGTCCAGTGTACAGTTGTTGTTAATGAGTAATTTTGACGAAACAAATGTTGGAATTGATGTGACAATTGACACTCTTTCCAGAATTTTACTTCGCTCCCAGATTACGTATCGTTAATTCGCAGGCCTTTTTGCTGGTAATTTTCATTGAATATTTCTGTACGTGTAAGGGTAAGGTGATTTAGCGCCTGATCAGCGGTCGACGACGGAGAGTTATTGCTGTAAGTACTCTCAGGCGATATCCCTCTCGTCTCTCTCCATTAATACGGATTTCTCAGGCGTCGCGTGCGCGTGTCCTCCATCTCCTTCATAATCCTTTTATCTTCTTTGACTTCTCGCCATGCACGAGGCCCGGAGGTCCAAAAGACGGCATTTGCATACTCTCCTCTCCACAGGCGTAGGATATTTTATTGTACATACGTGTGTCTAGGAAGGTGCAGGGATAGTGCAGCCGCAGCGGCTGGCACGCCGTACCGCCTCGAAGGATTAATGCCGGGGCCGAGTTGCACGTGGCGGCTGCGGGACGCGGGCCGATTCATCGCAACAATTAATAGCGACCGAGTTTAATGATAAAAACAGGAAGTATATGTGTGTGGAGATGTAGAAGAGGAGGAAGGTGAAATGGGCGCTAGGTAAAGGCGGGCTCAGCTCTTATAGGGACAACGCCCGTCGTTGCTTAGATAAATTACGATGCCTGATCCTTCGGGGGTAGCTTGTTACGAGTTACGATGCGTCTCTTTCAGCTGCAATTTTATAGAGTTTGTCCGGTATACAGGTATAGGTGTAACTATCATGTGTATCGATACGTATATGTGCGCTAGTGGTATATGCTCAGGGGACCCGGGTGAAAGAATCTGTTTGTAGCGTCACGCGAGCACTAGGATTGGAGCATGGGGCATTAGTAACCTGTTTGTTGCTTCGATAAAACGAGCTCTATCATTTTTTCATTTGCGAGATTTATAGACCAACCAGATAGCCACCATATTATTTTTTCATCTTGATTATATTTAATGAAATTGTTTCAAGTTGTTATTGTGTAGACAGATTTTTCATTCCATTCGCATCTCGAAATTTATCATGCAGTCATGATAAATAGTCTTGATGAACCTGTGATGGAACTCTTCTCAAAAATCATGTCAGGGCTCATTGCCGGCATTATTTAGCTAATGTGTGTTTTTACAGTTGAAACAGATAACTTCCGGTAACAAAATTGTCTGATTCTCTCGATGCCTCGGAAACAATTGCAAAAAAGTGGGTAGTTTATTTTTTTCCTGTTCGTTTTTCAATGTCGATCGCTGATTGCAAAGACCCCCGAGGTTCAGGAACACCCGACCGGACGTGGATAATGGACGGGCCAGCCACAGAATGTAAGAGGGATGAAAAATACAATACAGAAGCCCACGAAAGTCCTTTGTGGTTTGCCAATGACAGCTCGTCGCCAGTACCGCAGTAAAACTCATATTTTGGCAGTCTCCTCTATCAGAACATGCAGCTTTCAATTGACTCAATAGGAGAGTGTTTTATTTTCTACACATCTCCATGAGCAATCGCGCGGATATTTACAACTGTGTGCTTAGTGAAATTAGTGGAAAATTGTACCACTATTATATACTCTACTAGAAATAATGCTAACTCAGTGAAACTGACTGCTGATGCATCTGGCCACATGGAGGAACATACAGCGGAGAGAAAAAACATGAGAAGAGTGTGTGTATTTTGCTATGGCTCGCCGAGTGTTGATGGAGATATACTTTCGTGCACTATATGCTCACTGATACGAGAATCGCGAGTTTGTCCTCACCGAGTGATCCATTCACTTTATTGAGCTGTTGTCATTGAAATAATGCGGAAATGGTGAGCGAATTATCCAATGGAATGAAATGATAATGCGAAATAGATATCCTTAAGTATTATAGTCTTCCAGACCAACTGGACAGAAATTCACCCGGTGAATCCCCGACGAATAAATCGTACATCATTTCTAGCCAAGAATCCTTCAAGTGTCTATAAAGATAGAGGATGAGGAACTTGTTTGAACAGGGCGTGACGTTTCTCGGAGTTTGAGTTTCAACAAACGTGAATTGCACGCCGTTTTTTTTTTTACAGTCTTCCGTTATTGTCACAGCTTACAGCGGAACTCGTAAACATAATTAGAGGGATTTTATTGCTCTCTCGATCATCTTTTTGTCCTTCATATTTTTTTCGCTGTCTTAGTTACAATCTTACGATAGAAAAATTCAGACTATCCTTTGCCCGTTCGAGTTTGTTAAATTCATATTTTTCTGTGAATGGCAATGCTGGCTCGGAAATGTTGTCTTCGATATACTTGAATGATACGTATCTCGAGTGGAGTGCACACGAGTGAGTTGGAGGGAAAATAAGAGAGTACAGAGTGCGGGGACAATAGGTGGTGAGGAGACTACGTAAGAGGCGGGTGGAAAAGAGAAAAGAGCAAGACGATCTTCGACGAGGTAATCATTTTACGACCTCCCGTATAATCTGCCTCCGCGGTGGTATATAATAAACGATAAACAGACCGTTCTAGCCGCTTGACGATATAGCTCAGGTAAAACTGTGGTCCATGCAATGAGGGAATATCAATGATATTTTATCGCTCGATGGTTTATCCTGTACAAACTGTCTAGTAAAATTCGCCATCCCAGCTGGAACATCACAGAGTAGTATACTTTAATATCCTCATCCAATAAATTAGACCGCCTTGAAGCATTAATTCCCCCCACAAATTACCTCAAATTAGATAACGCACATTTGATTATGTTCCATAAAATACAATATTTACATGAATAATATTGTTCATTTTTCAACTTATCTTGTGGATCTAGGATAAACTGATGTTATTTAGAAGTATTGCACACCTTCACTTTATCCTAAGTTGGATTTCTGGAAGTTATTGATACTAAGCCGAAGCTGGAAAAAAAATGTAGCAAAAAGTGTGGATATTGAGGGAATATAGCCGGAGGATAAATATGTCGAAGGCCGGCTCTCTCATCTGCGGTCACTGCCAGCGGCAGGTTATGCTTGGTTTGTTGGTAATTTAAAGATGCCACGCAGTCTGACGATGGGAACCATGTCTCTCCATTCCCTCTTGAGCACTTTTCCGACCATTTAGACTCCAATTTCATCGATACAATATTGTTTTAATTCCATGGAAAGCAAGCAATAAAAGATAAACTTGTAGACTTTATTATGTAATAGAAATTAAATTCCAAGATGAAATATAAAATGGAGTTGGCTCAAAGCATACCGTCAATTTCAAATACTAAAATTGCCTCCGAGAAATTCCCAGTATCAATTTGACTTTACGAAGAATATTAAAATAATCAAATAGACTATTTCACTCAATCAGCTGGATGAATTATCTAATTGACGGCAATACTTGATACTTTTTTTATTGCCAGTTGTTTGAACGATTCATTTCCCATGCACACATCGGGCACAACT
The DNA here is from genome assembly GCA_030522865.1 of Psyttalia lounsburyi. Taxonomy (NCBI): domain Eukaryota; kingdom Metazoa; phylum Arthropoda; class Insecta; order Hymenoptera; family Braconidae; genus Psyttalia; species Psyttalia lounsburyi. The sequence goes on along the minus strand of JAPYZN010005393.1, from coordinate 12,215 downwards.
GAAGCACAAGAAAAAAAAACAATGATGCAGTGTATCTCGTTGCGATAAAAACCAAACACTCTGCACTGATTGAATGATCTCGTGAATGGCGCCTAGATATTGTGGGTCAAATGGAGCATTCAATACTGACACTGATATTGAAAAGACGATTGGAGGAAGCCGTGCAGAGCACGTGCCGATGCACTGTGTTCAAAGTACCGTTTGTGGTTCATAAAACTTGAATGTCCCCAAGGATAGTTTAGTTACAAATACACCAACTTCAATGATATTTATCCGTAGTGCACGGCATGAGGATTAGCATAAACGGTTTATTTAACCCGAGTGCCTGTATGTATGGATTCCTATATATTATATGCATGTATTACCTGAGGTTTATTATAGATTGCAGATACGTGGATACATTGGCACTTGAGACGTGGAATATCTCATCGGGATGCATTTTGCGCGCTCCGCTGATTTTCTGCTACCTCTTAATCGTTTTTTCCCCACTTTTTTTTCTCTTCCCCTCCTAATCGTCGTGACTCATTCACTCGGTGTCTCGTTTTATTGTCTCATGACAGACTACTCGTGCCCCATCTCACGATTTGTCGGGGTTTATTCTGAGGTGTAGCATGTGACTGCACTTAACCTGCGCCTATTGGCCGCTCGACCGATCGACTGTGTAAATAAATTAAAAACAATTGAAAAATCAGTGAGTAGAGTGTGCTATTAATTTCTTCATATGCATAAGAATTTAAAGAGAGAGAATTTATACTGGTTTTCTGAGACTCGAGAACAAGAAGCATATATTAAAGGCGGGGTCAGCAAACGCAATAGCTGCCCATTGCGGCGTTGATCTAGCTCTCACAATCAAAATTTAATGCGTATTCCTCGACAACCTCCTAACGAGTCTCTATTTAAATGCGTACGTTCACGAGGCGACTCGTATGAGTAAGAATAAACGCACTTGTTGGCTTCATCAAGTTTGGAGACGCTTTTTTAAAAATTACTCTTCCGGGCGCCAGGACTCTCCATCGTCCGCTCTGACCTGGAATGTAGTACACATTTTTTAGGGAAAGTATCAGGTGGAGCAGCAAGGAGGAACGAGACTGATGCGGAACACTGTTGTAAGTCTGCTGGGGAAGCAGCAGATGTTCACGGTAGCGAGGTGAGAGAACTGTGGGCGGCCTTGCCCGCAGCGGATTATTCACATTGACCTTACCTCGGTAGCCGATTGATCCTCCACTAAACTCACATGACTCATTTCCTTTTATTTTTATCCTTTTTTCTTCATTTTATTCGCTTTTTGCCGAACACACTGACCGACTTACGGTCAGCTATGGTCTTTCAAAACCATTGAGAGCATCAGCTGTGTTCGCCGAAACTCGTTGGCCAGAGGTGGGATAACTCGTGAGCTACTCGTCGATTTTATTTTTCACTGCGCAGGTGTAACGACCAGGTTGAGGGACTGGTTGACCCAGGCCATGGTTTCCTAATACTTTAAAAGGATCAATGGTGCATCGTTTTTTTTTTACCCCTCGGCTGAGGTTTTTCAATTTGTTTTGTTTCAACAATCTCAGCGGTTAATATAAATCCCCCAGTGGAATTCAGGTGCCAAAGTTAGTGCAGTACAGAAACGGTAAAACACGCGATGGTGAAAGCGGATAATTGCATAATCAAATTCAATTAGCACGCACGAAGGTCCACGGAGCAGTCTTATAGAGTATAAATCTCCTATGCAGTTTTATGTACAGCTCGTTTGATGTGCAGCACTCGGCTTGAAAAATATTGAGGGGGGAAAAAAACACAAGGCAGATGAAAAAATAAATCGAAAAATGAAAGATGGAGGAGATCCTTACCGAGTTCAACGGAGGGCTTCGTGATCCGGTGGATTAAAATCACGCAGAAAGGCATTCCGCGGCTCTGCAACTGCTGCAGAGCAGCCTCTCCCTTTTTTTTTTTTTTCGTTACGCTGATTACGGAAATAATTGAGTTCATCGCAAGTGGCACTATAATAAAATGAAAAATTCGATGATTTGTATTTTGTGAATTTCAAGCGTCAATTAAGAAAATGCGCGTGAAATTTCAAGGGAGAAAAATAAAATGACTGAGTGAGTTGAAAATGAGGCCAAGTATAAAATATAAAATGGCAATATTTGGCCATCGAGTGAATCTTATTATTGCATTTCCGGTATTATAATGTGTCTCAAGCTGAGAGTCTCGCGGTATGCCGCGCCTACACATCAAGGCGGATGCGGCTCCTCTATCCGTTCCCGTTCTAGAATCCAGTTGGGACACATGCACACATGCATCGAGAGGAGCGACGGCAATACACTGATGTACTTTGGTAGCGGAGAGTAAACTTCCTAGGAGGTCTTATCAAGACGCCCATCAGTGTGCCAACTTCCAATCTCCCGCCGACGTACGGAATACCACTGGCGATATAGGGAATTTCTCAAAAATTCTCTCACTTGCCTATTTTTCATCTGAATGTGGGTAACGGCTGGTATTCATGATCCCTCTTCTTTGAGTTTAGTAGGAACTAAAGCAAAATGAAACCGGGGAGTCGCGCGCGTAACATGTAAAAAAAAAAGCCATCATGGCAGAAATGAAATAGCGTATCCCTTGCATACGGGGGACTCGGAAAACGCATGCAGATCTCGCTTGTGGCATGAGCAAACGCTGGCATGTATAACAGTCGTACATATATTCACGTGTATGCAGCGGGTACTTGCATGGAGAGAACAGCAGCAACCACACCGGGAGATATACTCGTATTGGCCTCGCTCTAACGAGCTGTCCGTCGCAGTAAACTCGCATTCCACTCTCGCTTTGATAAGACCTCAAGTAAAGCATGCTTCCTCTCCGGATAAATACGTTTGACCCATATATCCTCCGGTGGAATATTTTGTCTCTTTTATAGTCTTGCGGAGAAATGTCCAAGCACCAATTGCTCTCATTGTGTAATTCACACGAGATTATATCAAATTGATTATTCCCCTTCGTCAAGGATGCCAAGACTTGTGGCTAAGTCAAAAAGCCGTGTCTCCAAATCCAAGGTTACAATTTTACTGGCTTGGCAGCATAATGGAGACATTCCCTGCCAACTTACGCCGGCCATTTAAATTTATGTTTACATCGACGACTCATTAACATGCCGATGATCGGTATGTAATTTCAATTTTCCCCCCGACCAAAGCACTATCGAGAAAACTCGATCTGCTAAGTGTGTCGCATCGGTTCGCACGAGTTTATCAATCTCGGTCAAGTTATTAATGAGCCTCCCCCTTTTCCGCCGACACTATCTCTCTCTCTCTCTCTCTCTCAATACTTCAACAACGGTTTCTCAATGTTCAAATCCCTTATTTTTTTTCTCCCTCTCTCATTATTATTTTTATTACTTCATGTATTTCTCCACCTCACCTCCCCACTGGCTCGCCAACTCGAGAATAAATCATCCGGATAGTACGAGAATGGAGACAAATAGATCGGTTCGCACGCTCACAAGATATACCACTCAATAATTATATCAACTGAGATAACGAGTGGCGTACTTGTAAAAACATGCAAAAATGATGTTTCTTCGAGTGCTCTTAGCCTCCGAGTGGAGAGAAATTATGCCGGTTTATGGTTTACCGTTTCTCTGCGGATGAAAAATTTAATGTGATCGAAGAGTGTATGGGCAAATATTGATACATCTAGATTGACCGTTCAATTATTCGAGGCGTGCCCTCGAGTATAAGAGCGATGAGTGAGTTTTACCATTGTCTCACTACTGAATCGCTCGTAAATTTAGCCCCTTCGACGAGAGATTGTCTTCGAGTAGTAAATCATAATGGCGATCACTAAATGGAAGAGGATCGATGGAGCAGATAGCTCACGTGTACAGTGAAAATCGGTGTGAAGGAAAATATCGATAAGAATAAGTTGAAGATAATACGAAAGTCAGAAGATCCCGAGGACAGTGCTTCCTGGAAACACCTCTACTCTGTAATCGTTCTGTTGGATTGTATTTACCAGTATAGAAATCACTGTCGGCAAAGTAGAGTCAGCCACCTTCTTTTTGCCTTCCTTATTTTTTTCTCCTCCTCGGCTGGCCTGAGCCGCGAGCTCTGTACCGGTAATTTTCGTAAGTACACAGTGAGAAGTCATCGGGCGTACTAACACTGATGCCGTTGGCAATACACATACCTTCCCCGGCTACATACAGCTCCTATTCGTGCATCGATGGAGAAAAAGAGATCCTCAATAGGACTGGGGGTATTGGAAAGAAGGAAATAAAATGAACAACGAGACCTCAGAGACAATTATGCCTGGGACCAACGGGGTGTTGGAAATAATTTTTCAATTTCAACTGTAGTATTTTACAGCAGTGATGATTTACTGAGAAAAGTGTCGCTGAAAAAAACACAGCCAAGTGCATAGAAATAATATTTCTCCTATCGTTGGGCTTTATCACCTGTCGCCAGCGTGGAAGTGCTCTTGTTCCGATAAATTCCATCCAAGGCAAATAGAAAATGTACTCTGTCACTGATTTTTCCCAGCAATAAGTAGCGGCGCACAATGAATGAACGATAATTGGATCAAAGAGACAACGAATACTCGCCGGTGAGTCATTTTAGAAATGCAAATATCATAATGAGAGGAGGCGTGAGTAGAGAGGCTGTGGTGCTGACTGCTTCTGAGGAGAACATCATCATTAGACACGCTTCTACGACGACGTAAAGCGCCTGAGTAAAGTGTTTCAGTAGCACCTAGTTAGTCCGGATTCAGCGTGGTAGGTGGTTACGTTCTGCCTCGTTGGAACTCTCGACTGCGTAAACCACTGTATTTTGGCTACCATGCTCATAGTGATCTGCTTCATATTCTCGCTTCAAACGATCAATTGCTGCTAATGACTAACGACGCCAATGATATTCAATTTATAAATTCATGTCAATTTATTCACTCCATTTAACTGAATTTACTACATTTCTTCATTTTCACTCTACTCTATTTCGAGTATTTCATCGGGCATTTAGTTATCGGATTTGTCCACTTAAACGTTAAAATACGACTGAAATATTCAATCATTCGTATCTCGTTTCAATAAAGTCCAGAAATACATTTATATTTCTCCCTTCAATGTTGCACGTCGCCTATATTAGCCATATTTAGAGGGAGATTGAGTGCGAATTTCTGATTTAGATTAAACCAGCAGCATATTTTCACTAAATTATCGACTCTATGCCTTTCTGCAAAGAGTCCACTGCTGACATAATTATTTCACTAGGTTCTCTAAAAGAGCCATAGAAAATCCCGGACAGAGATAAAAACTTGGAGAATTCCTCTGCCAAAGGAGGCACCACCACTCGCCGGATGGTGTACAAGTTAAACTTGACACTCCAAGCTTTACTGTGCATCAAAAAATTTCATCATTCCTTTCGTAATAAAATTTGCTCATGCCGCATTGTAAAATCACGGTTTTTCCCCTTTATCTGCAATTTTAAAACTCGCTGAAAATAATATATGATTCCACAGGCGATACAGTATGAGAGGTTGGGTTTATACGCGGGAACGAGTATGACGTCGTGAGATCGTCCTTGTCTTTGCTCCCGCGGCTCCCATTGTTTTCCTCGAGGTGCCTTAAAGCACCTCAAACCACACCAGAAACGACCATCGAAAGTGGTTTACTTCGGACTACTTGGCATCGTAAAATTCTACCTACCATCAATGTATGATGAAGGTCTCTCGCAGACTTTACTTTTGCACCTTCTAAAATTCTACTGGGAAGAGATGATTAATTTTTCAATTTTACACTGTGTGGGCTTTCGCGAGAATAGCCTGCTTTTTACATTCCTACAAATTGCTCAAAGATTTTTTAACGTCAGTTGATTTGAACAATCAGGCAGAAAAAAAAATATATATCCAAATCGAATCTCATGCGTACATAATTCACAGCAGACACTGGGGCTATTTCAATTTCAAAAGTACATGTGATTACTATACATTTCTGGAAGGATTGATGACCCCGCAAGTACATTATCGCGGAACATCTGTGTCTTTCGTAAGCTTTCCCACACACAGGGCAAAGGATACGGCTATTTTCGCAAGACAAATGAGAGATTATGGAATTTCACGATGAAAACAAAAGGGATCCAAGTAAAAAGGGGACATTGTATTTTTTTTTTTTTTCATGACTTTCTATCCAAAAGTCGGCCAAGAATAAGATCATCGAGGTGATGTGAAAATCTAAGCAATCACCGTCAATTGCCGTCAAACAATGCTTACTCATTTGTTTTTTCAAGAGCAGGAAAAATATCACGAGTTTTTGCGCAAAATGAGGAAAAAATGCGTCGATAAGGTGAAAATAAAATGCTAAAAGCCCACTTGTGGTCATTCTTTTAATGCCGGTAATAGAAAACGTAAGGAAGAGAGTAAAAATATTTAACAGCTTATAATGAATATTTACCACTGACAACTTTGTTTATGCACCTAATTGCAATGTTAGTCCATTGCGCGCGGTGCACATGAAAGTGTTAACCAGGTTTTAGTGATAGGCACAGGAGCGCCGGACGCTCGCGAAATATTGCCAATGTCTGCCTTTCAAAAACAGACACGGAACATTTATGCATATACAAATCCACACTGAAAGAATAAATCACATAATGTTTATAACGATATCCGAGTAGATAGCAACGAATGATTTATAGTCCGCAATCCCACCGCCGTTCCCCCCCCCGCCCCCCTTTTTTTTTTTGCCCCCCCCCCCCCCCCCCCTCTCCTCTCTTGCTACACTCGACTGAACAATTGTGATTATGATTGTCGTCAAATGATGTTAAAAATACATTCGCCGAATGCGTATTTGCATTACGAAAATGTCCGCCTGATGCGTAAAAAAGATGATTTCATTTTGGCATCGAGTGATGCCTATTGTAGTGGTGGTACACAACGTAAGAGTTGCTCGCTTGGGAACTCGACTCGAGTCCCGTCCTTGACCGGATCTATCGTGTGACCAATCTTTGCGCATCACACAATAGGCCGCGCGCGAGCTCGAGCGCCCCCGACACTGTGCACTGCCCCGCCTTCTCGTTTCACCTCACCTCTCGTGTCCACTTTGCCAATGTGTTTCCGTTTCGCCACATATATTCCACCCTTTTGCAGGCATTTTATGCACAACAACTGTACCTGCACTGCTCCCCAATGTGCTGGGAGCATCATCGGCTTCATTGTACCTCCGCTGAGCTCAGCCCCTTGCCAAAAGACCCAGCAAAGTCAAGTCCAACAAAAGCAAAAGCAAAATAATCATTTGCCCCCTATCACTGGCCCATTCCGCCAGATTTGATTTTGATTTGATTTGATTTATTGCTGTATATTATATTGTACAAATTAAACAACATGGTAAACCACATAAAGCGATATACATAAGTAAGCAGAAACAAAAGCCAAAAACAGTGAGTAATAGTTACTAATAATCAAGAGAGAGAGGGAAAAGGCTAATCATTATGAATAAAATATACGAGTGACCTGATTGTTATTGAGAGTCCCTGAGCATAGTTAAAATAGTGGGAGTTGACTGGAAGTAGTGGAGTAAGCGCGCGGAGAAGTGGCGGGAGGAACTCTGAGACAATGGAGCATTAAAGCAACGGCGCGGTTTTCTAGACAGGAAATTACAGGGATCACGCGGAGATTGACAGAAAAACGGCCCCGGTGAGCTGGCTGTAGATATATTGGTGTTGTACGTTTGCTGCGCATACATGTCTACATTTAGTATATAGATTTGAAATAACACACCATTGTGCGCATTTACTCTTGTTTTCGCACGTGAGAACAGCCCTTTTTCCTTGTCCCATAATGTCCTTATCCCGTACACGGTGTAAAAAGTCATTTTGATCGGAAAGAATGGAATTTAGTGGAGGAGGTCATCGACACTCCCGGACACACACCTGACATTGTTGGCAGGACTCGTGCGCGTCGAATTGCAGCGCAACCAGAGCTCACCGTGTCTTGACCGCGCAACATTAAAAACACCATCTCCACTCAGAGTCAGCAGAGCTATGAGCATATAATTCTCCACATAAATACTAATGCACCGAGGAAACTTGCTCTCGCTCCTCCAAAAAACTTGCCAGCGCAATAAATTGGCCGGCGAAAATAATGCTATAGGTGTGTAGCAGGGTGGATTGTACAAAGTGTATGGTAATACTTCTAATAAAGGCCCATGGCACTATATCGGAGTATATTGGAGTGGTGTGTACGTCCCGATAGAGCTCAGGATATTGGCAGTATTAAGATGAATGCGAACAGTGAGATTTATGCTCGTCGTGAGGATGAGCGAGCGAGATAGAGTGAATTGAAGGGGAAGGACGATCGAGATCGAGATAGAAAGGAGGAAGGAACAAAATGGTAAGAGGGGCGGCAAAATACGCAACAGTATAGAAAGGGATGAGGTTGCCGCAAGGCTCGCGAATGGACCACACGGGAAGCGCACCAAAGAGAATAAGAAGGACAGCGTGAGTTCGTGGGAGGCCATCTCTGCTTGCACTAGTTTTTCATATATCTGTTTTTTTTTTTCCTCTCTTTTTCACCTCTCTCATCTTTAAACTCAATAATAGCTGGCTGTGGTAAAACGTGAGAACTTCCGCTAGGGCCGGCTCAGAGTGAGATAGATGCCTATCCGCTGCGTCCCCCAAATTTTCTTCGCTGCACTGGAGAGAGGGCCTCCGATAGTGAGAGTGTCTTTGAGAGATTTTCTTCACACGCAAACAAAGTCCCACGAGAGATTTATCTGATGTAGCCGCGAGGAAGCTGACTCTAACGAATGATAACACGTGGTAGCCGGTATATGCGATACTCTGAAATGAAGATAGAGGATGGCTATTAAATATGTCCTGATTTTTAATAATCTCCTTTTCTCTCGACATATTGCTATTGCAACCGGAAGATTCTACTTTACCGGAATCCCTTAATCATGCGAACGATGCAGGAGCGAGTAAATCCAACTGCATTCCACACGACAGACGGCTCGATGCATTGGCCTTATCAATGTATTCATTTTTAATGAATTGTCGTTGGTGTTTTTTTTTCCCCTCTCTTTTTGCCATGGAACCTGGTGGTGCTGGTGAGTAATCCAAGATGTGGCTACTTAACAACTCGGGTCACTGCACGATCTGCAGGGCTCTCTGAGGCAACTATCAGGGCAGAGCTATACAGCTATATATAAAGCAATACTGCTATGCAGCAGGAATGGCTCGTACCGGATAGGCAGTCGCGTATCAATTAGACCAGCAGATTTATTCGACATATTCCACGGTACAAAGTTGTGGATCGAGTGTGCTGCATGGTGTGGACTTACGGCTTCCTTCCAACGATACTTAACTCAAAAGGTTTCAGATGAAAGGTAATATTTATGGATACATTGCTCGCGCACCGCTCTACACTCGTGAATCTACGGAAATGAAAATAATCGAGTGAATACGCTTAATTAATACAAGCACGTGATTGCACGCACTCCAGCTTCACTTCTCAAGGAATAATATGCAATTAGACCACCAGACACGTCGACATAGCGAAGCATTCATTTATGTATTAGCATTTTCCATTCAAATATTGAAATTAACAACGACATCTATCCCAATTAGCCAACTTTACTCAGTGCAACCATTTGAGAAATATATCCCACTCGACTCGATAGATAAACATATTCCATTTCATGGAAAAAGAATTGCCAACCACTTATCACAGTTATTTATTATAATTTAACATGGACGAGAAGGGATGAAAAATGAAAAGCACCAGTCCCAGTGGTAGATTCTAATTGGTGAGGTGATAAGCTAATGGCTGCCTTATTACATATCCTTTCCAGTATATTCTGTCAATTTTACAGCCAAATGGAAATTTATTCATCAATAAACGCGCGCGTTACACAGTCGCTATCGGAGTTGGGATTTCGTTGCAAGTGGAAAAAATTCAAGCATCCTACATTGAACAATAAATTTCCTGGCTTCATCTCTGAAGCCAGGAAATCTGTGATTCTTTTCAAATCACGAGGGATATATCTCCATTACTTCAGTGGGTTCATTCCATACGGATACTTCTTCATCCCTTTTGTTGCACTAGTCGTGCAAGTGCTCCTGGTATAACTAAAGGAACCGACGTTTATGTTTAAACATGAAAAAAATCCCAGTCACGACTGGAATCATTCTTAAAATGTGTTTGTTTCCAACAATTTTTCTTGTTCCACTGGGGGGGGAGGAAAAAAAAAGACAAAAGTGAAAAGAGAAAAATAGTGTCATCGTCCTCGTACATGGATAATATATAGGGTGCGCGTACGTGCTGCTCGGGTGCTTGGCGTGTCTGCAAGGAAAGAGAAACAGAAGTGAAGGAGGTAGGGAGGGCGGGAGAGAGAGAGAGAGAGAGAAGCCCAGGAGCCACATGCGACGGCACGCATGCATTGAAGCGTGAGATGCGCCCGGGTTTGGCGCTGCAGATAGACAACGGACAATAACGGGGAGAGAGGGTCCTCGCGAAATCATAAATAAACGCATATCAAACCAACAACAATAAGTACATATATTTGTAGTGGCAATGGAATTGACAATAAAAGTCTACCACTCAAATACGAGTATACAAATCTCCAGACGTCATCAACTTGTTTTTTGCTCTCCATCTGTGCAATCTGAGAAACGAAAAATCTGATGCGATTGGCACAAGCAATTATGGCAGGGGGAGAAGAAGGCATCAAAAGTGGAGTAAAGGGGTTCCTGCGGTTACGGGCGCGTTGTTGCGGTTAAAAGCCCGTAATACGTACCGTGGCACAGTCCAGGAGCAGCCACTTCTTAACTACCCACTCGATTCGATATACGCCTAACTATACCCACACTCTGTCTTTCTGCCGCCGCTTACACATTTATAATGTATAATACTCGATCAGGACAACCGAACGTCAATTATTCCACACTTGGCCAGCGACCGCAGAGAGTTGCTCTGATAGATTCGCCACGCAGCCGGATTTTGCCTCTTACAAAATATATGTTTTACAACCAATGATTAACATCACATTTCGATGATCCCTGCGGTCATTGATGTGCCCATGACGTTTCGCCGACCGAGCCATTTTACTTTCGGGTGAGCTATTCCATTTTGTAACAATATGCTCAAAGTAATAATGCATCGAGAAGCATCTAACGACTGCACTGTGTCCTTGCGCACTAATCGACTACTGGCAGCGTCCTTGTATATTTTTGCGCTTTAAATTAGAATGTATATTACCTTGTGTATTGCAAAAAAATAATCTTTTCTTTGGTGAATCAATTTTCAAGAGAGATTAACTTTGCAGAGTAACTCTGCCCACATAATTATCCTCTTGATCATTGAGTCAATTGGCAGAAGAGGGTAAATTTGTGCAAATCCCCGATATTCGCAATCGATAAACCCGGGCCGACGGTTGGTTGGGAGTTGAATGCTTGCCATGTATGTTGGCTGCCGCCATCTGTGCACTCACTGGGCAAACGATGCGAAAACCGATGACGCGTATATAGCACACACGTATTCGCAATATTAGACGGTTGCGAAAAGGGAGGCCCTTGCTCAATAGATAAGGATGGCTCCTGCTTTGAAAATACCGCCGAGTGAAGCAACAATTTTGACATAATCCACTGAAGGCTGCTTCCTAATAACAATAATTTCCGCACTTTACTTTGATGCAATACACACAGTCCAACTTTTCATGTGCACACGTACAGATATTGCATGTTCAATGCGAGTGCATAATTGAGTGATTATTTCAAGTCTCAGAGTTTCGAGGGGCTTTTCCGACGCATCGGGAAAGCAAAAAAAAAATGGATCAATTTCACACTCTGAAAGGATGAGTCTCGTTCAATTGCACGGGCCGCTAATGAATGGAGATTTTATGGGATAAAATTTATTTCGAGTCAACTGAATCCAAGAATGAAAAGGCATTCAGAGGGTTAGTGTATGACGAATAGTCGGGCATTATCCACGCGTATTCTCGCACTCTGGGTTGTATTCGGGTCGCCATAAAGGGTGGCCAGCATGCTCGAGCGACCGAAGGGGGTGGCAGATTGATCCGTCACGGAGCGCGAGCACAATCACCCCCATTAGACATTATGTGCCTGCTGGTTCGTATACATGAAACACATACGGAGAATCGGCCTGTATATTCGAGAGCTAAGCAAAATGCATCCATGTATCCATGTTGAGCAATGTTCTTTCGCCTGTGTGCATGTGTGTGTGTG
>JAPYZN010005391.1:0-14484 GCA_030522865.1 Psyttalia lounsburyi | reverse complement strand
GGTTCCCCCTCCACTTTTCTCTTTGAGAGCCCCCTTCCGGAGTTATTCAATTTCAAAGTTGACCAATCAAAGCGTAGCTCCGCCCCCTCGGCCAGTGGTTCTCGATTCAATAATTTGAAATTGAGAAAAACTGAAGAGAATCAACACCGCCCCAAGTGGATATTCGAGACTACGAACTCTTCCATGTACATTCTAAATGAAAACACCTGAAAGTGCTTATTATTATCATTATTGTAGGCAGTTTAATTTCGAAATTGTCCTTTATTGTCAAGCTGAAAGGAACAAGTTCTCACGATGTGTATCGGTCTGTTTAGTGTTCACTGTTGACGGCGCATTCTTAACTCAAGTTAAAGGTAAGTTTGTTTATGTCGTTTTGTTTAAATTGATTAAGACTGATTGTATTTCTATCATTTCGGGATGATGATAAATAATCGGATGCTGCTTAGTTAGCTACCTCGTACGAGAAAATAACAGGTGACACGATGAAATAAATGCTAAGCGTGTGTGTGTGTGGCTGTGAAGTTCGTTGGACGCACATGTGTGTTAAATTGGCATGAAGCGTGAATATTTTTGCACTTCCGTAAGTGTCATTTAATTGCTCCACGATAACGTTGTTTGCTTTGTTGTGGGCTTGACAATTCAATCTCAAAAAAATATTTGGATTTCTTTCACAGACAGAATTACCTCGCGCACTCTGTGAGCGTATTCGCTGCATTACGCGGCTTTTAAAATTTATAAACCCGGTTAGGTTTGCATTTCAATTGGGACTACTGCATAATTTCAAGTTTTGTTATTAAGGCCCGGGTGTACTAGTTCGTAATGTCGACATCCCCGTGACTAATTACCCGAAAAATAATTATTAAATCATAAGCAAACTTAATTTCCGACCTCCGTGGATGATTTCAGCAAGTCGGAAATGATGTCTGCTCGCGGTTTGATCAGTATTTCACGTGTAATGAGTGACGGAGATGCCGAGGTGATCAATCATTACACCCCGCCCTTAATTCGGGTAATAGTTCCTGAGAGGATGATCGAGTAGGACTTGATCATGATTGTTGTGTAGTTATTGTCTACAAAAGGGTCGGCGGAGGATTACTTTGAATGAGATATTCATCATTTTTTAATTTTCCCAGGTGTTAGCCATAGATTTAAAAGTGCTATTAGGGTCTTCCTTTGGGAGCCGTTATCCTACCGCGTCTCCGGCGCGGGCTCTCGGATCATGCCAAGGGCATTGTCCGATTAAGAGTGATGATGATTTTTTTTGAGTGCCGCTGTCTTGTAAAAAAGGCAAAAACTTCGTGAGCCATCTTGTTCATCGGTAGACAAACAAGGCCGGTTCTGGATATTGATACAAAACGTGCTGTTAAATGATGTGGCGAGCGGGTGCACGTCAAGACCTTCATACGCCCAGGGGTAAAAATGGAAAGGTAATAGAGCACGTATTTTTTTTTCAATTTAAATAATTACTAGCTCGTAGTAATTTACCTGATTCTTTTTATTTCACAGGACATTTTTTTTTTAATTACCCCAGATTTCGGGAAATTTCTGAGGATTTGGAAAAGCCACCCTTCCCTAGAATCCTCCCTTTAACCAAGCCCCCCGCCATATGCAAAATTATATAGAAAATAGAATGTAAAAAATCTTTTTTGTAAACCATTGAAATCTCCATAAGAATTCCTATAGAAAATTCCATAGGAAAAAATGGCTATGGGATTTTTTCCTGCGCTTGGCTGCTCAACAGAAAGTCATTTAGTCCTGGAGTCCTGATCCCTCTTTTTTTATTCAATAACCGCTATATGACCGCCGTCGGTAGCTCGGTGGCTAGGCGCGCGAGCATATAGTGTCCTAAAGGTTGTGAGTTTGATTTCCGGTGGGGCCGAATTTTTCGGAAAGATACAGTCTTTGTTTCGAAAGGCACCGGCGGGAGCGGGAGTTCGCGACTAACCGCCTGTGTCGACATAGTTTTCTGTGGTTTCCATGTCACTCCTGGGCTCTTTAGGAATGCGCCTCAAAGTAGGATATTGACAGTTACATGCGTAGGGTTGGACAGGGCCGATTAGCCAAAAGTGAGGGCAGACTCCCAAATAACTCGTCACATTCTCCATACCAACTCTTATGCCAACGGGTTCATTACAGCGTAAAAATTGTCTTGATAGAACTGAATAGGTCCCCCCTGGTTTCAAGGGACTTGGACAGGGCTCACGAATACTCTGAAGACTGAGGAGCCCTGGCCTCATCAATCCTAAGGAGTTATTAGAACATATGAGAGCATTATAGGTAGCAGCAGACCTAAAGAAGACTGAGAGTCTTCAAGAGGACGAAATGAATGGCAAATAGGGTTGGAGAGAGGCAAATGGTGGGGAGGGGAGCAATTCCCTCAGGCGCAATGACTTTTCTCGAAGAACTAGCCAAGGAATGTCTCCTCCAAGGATCACTATCGTTTAATCAATAGTCCGCACCTAATGCTATCCATGATAGCGCTTGATAGCGATGAAAAATGAACGGTAAAATAGCAGTTCTTTAATTATGAGAAGTAGCAAGTTAGATCCCTTTGAATTTAGATGCATCTATCCATAGAGTGGAGCAGGAGAATAAATTAGAAAAAAAAAGCAAGATAGAAATACACTGGGGGGGTACTGGTATGGTGAAGCCAGGTGGAAGAGGGAGAAGCCTATACAGGCTGGTGTGGTTGAAGACCTACCATGCAGTACCGCTACTCGGCCGTCCAATCCGATCGTGAATACTTCCAGCAGAGCTAACGAATCCGTGAGGACCTATGAAGTATTCGTATTCAGCAACCACAGTAAGTTTATAAAGTCGAGCCTTGTGGCCGCCACGGCGACAGAACCATACCTACAGCCGAGCCATCAACAACGTCGAGTTATTTGTTTTTGTGGCACTAATTGACCGAATAATCCGTTATCAAGGTTACTCAGAGTGATTCGATGATTAGGCGTGTTGCCCCCCATTTTTTCCATTTTTTATCAATTCTTTAAGCCCTTTTATACATTCATCGCGAAACAGTGGATGGGATTGTTATATTCTCTCAGTGAATTGTGATTAGAGGTCGTGGAACTTGATACCAGGGTTATTACTAAGGTATGTATAGTCAGTGAAGCTTTTCATTCGGCAATCCAACTATCGAGGATGAGGAAAATTCAATGCAAGTCAATAGGATTTTTCCAGTATTTCGAGTATCCTATCTAACTCGATATATTTTTATATATTTTTAAAGCTAACAGCTATTTTTCTTTTCTTTCTGTGTAATGTTTTTATGTAATTTTGCTTACGTGGTTTGATCACGTTGTTCCTTTGTACAACATAATGTACAGTAATAAATCAAATCAAATCAAATCAAAATCGAGAAACCCTCGCGGAAAAAATATTTACCATTCGATAATTGGCGGGGTAGCGTATATGCAATTACGCATATCTTGATGTAATTGATGTACATTTCGCGTATGTAACGTTTTCTGTACGGGAAAGTTCTTCCATGGTCAAGGTCCCTAGCCCATTCCTCTTCATATTTCCCACAATGTACTAGAGTCCTCCGCTGGGTGGCAAAAAGAAGGGACTCACTTCGAGTTGGCGATATTTCGTTCGCTTGCGGTAGGCGGGGAATAACTGATGCTGATTCCGATGATAAAGGCCAAAGTATCATATCTGCCGAAAAATTATTGCGAACGTTTCGATTGTTGCACTGATGGTACGAGCTTTACATTTGGAGTTAAGGAGGAGGAATTCCGAACTTATCCACTCGAAACATTCAAAAAAAAAAAGTTTCTCCTAATTCTTTGTTTCTATTTATACATAATTGACATTCAAGATATGAAAAAATTCGCTAAAATCTACTGCTACTTTTGGCATTCCCCGGCCGTGGCCCGGTGAGCGTAAAACCATTTCAAGACAAATTATGATCGCCCAGAAAGTCTACGCAAACAGGTCCTTGACCCCGACTCAGCGTTCGTCACCTTCCCACAGAGTTCTCGTGATTGTATCTACAAATATGAGTCCCAAGATCGAGGGTACCGGTATCCTTTTTTCCCGGAATCAAAGCCGTTGTAATCCCAATTTTGACTCGGTAAATTCCCGATATCTTCCCAGCTTTGATTTTCGATTAAAAATGTACGAGGGGCGACACCTCCCGTGGGATCCACTTGGTTCAGATATTGTTGAAGAGCGAAATAAACGTAATTAGATTTAAAACTGTGCATACCACTTGGTGAGTTCAACGACTGAGTCAGCCACATCTTTCCATTGCGCGTCTAATACAAACTCAACCTCATAAATTCTTATTCGATTTACTTTTATTGGAATATGCAGTCGCCAAAGTTTCCCGTAATGATGACCAAACATTATCATTCAGAGTAAGGTACAGAAGAATAAATAAATAAACTACTTTCTTTCAAGATATCGTTAGAAAGATCACGATTGAAGATTAATATCGAAATTTCATTCGACTCATGTCGATCTGGCTCAATAATTGAATAATTTCGTCCTGTAAAATGTCGCCGAATCCTTTTGTTTCATTTCTTTGTCCTCTTTAAATCTCCCACCGACTTTAGGTACACAATCTGCCGTGTATTTCATCAGGTAAAGTAATTAATCTGTAGACCAGTACATTCTCATGTATAAATCTCGATAGAGATTTTTAAAAAATTAAAGACCGACAAGAACTCCTGCTCCTTCAGGTGGAAATCCAAATTGAGATGAGTCACATAATCATTTGAGGAGCACTGGAGATTTGAAAATGATTTGAAAATTTAGACGGCGATATTATTTTTTAATTTTTCTATTAAAAAATGAAGCATGAAGGGTAGCGGAATCAATTCATCCCACCGCGCTGCTTGATCACGACCTGCCTCAACTGTCTCACAAGGAGAAGGATCTTAGGCGCCGCCTGGACATTGACCTCACGATTCCCCTTCTCTTTCTTGGCAACCAGCCCTGACCGAGAACTCGCACGACGTTTAACAAATACTAGTAGAGCAACTTCCACCGTGTACATAATACCAATACAACTTACACGCATTTCCGTTCCTCTCTCAGTGGGTTCAATCGTCCGCGGTTGGTATACGCGATTATTTCATGTCAGTTGGAAGGAAAAGGGCTATTCGTCTAGAAATTTTCTAGATAATAAATTCGTTGGAATTTTTTCCCCCCCATTTTTCTCATCACTCATTTTCTACCCGAAGTGGGAGTCTATAATTATGAGCATTTATTATAACACCCTCTTATTGCCAATAGTTATACGCTCTCGTAAAAAATTGTAATGAGAGGCCAACAGTTGAAATGAAAAAGTGGCTAGGATAGCTCAGTTGGGAGAGCACCCGATGCATAATCGGAAGGTCCCGGGTTCAAATCCCGGTCTGGACTGGCCATTTTGTTCAGTAAAAATTTCTTGTAAATTTTATATTGAGAATAATCCTGGAGCCTATCCTACCTATTCCAAATCCCATCCAACAATATCCTCTGGCGTCACAAGAATGTGGAATGCTATATAAATTTCCCGTCTTTAATGAACTGTTGGATCACTTCTTGCCCTTCGCTGAGTTAATTCGGCTCATATGCATATGCAGGCTAATAATGGGAATTAAGCCGATGACATTGAGCCGATAGATATTTTCAAAAACCTCCCACTTCTCCAGGCCGTCCTGCGGTTGTTCGGCGTTCAGAATGAACGACCATAACTCACTGACTCCTCTCCAATTGCCAACGTTTCAAGTTTGTAAATCCACTCCTCATCAGGGCATACAACATTATAGGGGAGACCCGGGGCAAAACGGAACGTCTTAATTTTCCAAAGGTTATATAGATAATTTGTTTTTGGATTTAATTTTTTTAGCCTAAATAGCATAAGGCAAAAAAAATTATAACTAATTCGTCATTATTTAGCCCGTGCGGGCAAAATGGAACACTCGAAAATTCGAAAAAATCCCAAAATTGCTTCAGATGCATAGCGAGGGCGTGATTTCTTCCGAAAATTATGTGTATCTCCATTACCCCTTTGTAGTGTACGCCATTTGACGTTAAAATCGTTATTATCAATTGTTCGTGTTAATATCGTTTTTATTTTGTAATAGATTATTTTGTAATAGATTCCCAGCTGTCAGGCTGCCTGGCATAGAGTAGATCGTAAAAAAAATGAAAAAATTTGGGTGTTCCGTTTTGCCCCGGGTCTCCCCTATATATTTATATTTAACGAAATTTATTGCACGAAAAATACAAGATAGATTCCTTACAATAGGCCATCGCCCGAGTTTACATGTGATTGGTTATTTACATTGTTTGCGATTTCTTTTTGTTAAGATATCACGAATCGAATATTTGCACAGAATAATTTTTAGGAGACTTCTTTGGGAATTCTTTCCCAAGCCCGCAGACCTCCGGTTATGTGCCATTTTAGTACTCGTTAGAATCGGAAAGAATACGAGCAAAACCTACTGAAGCCTATCAGATTCGAGCCAGTCGGGGGGGGGGGGGGGGGGGGGGGGGGGGGGGGGCTATAGACGGGAGATTTCTTACAATAATTTCTAGAAGATTTCCTACAGGAGTTACTAAGGGTTTTTTTAAAACAATCTCTGACTAGTCTCGGTTCATTCAAATCGACTTTAGGTCGTTCACGTTAAAAAACCAGAGAAAATCTGACCGAAATGTCTGACAGGAATTCTTATAAGAAATTCCATAGAAATTTTTACCTGAAAAATCTTCGGAATTTGCATTGGAATTCTCGTAGGGTTTTTTCAGGCGCCTGGCTGCTCAGCAGAAAGTCATCTAGTCCTGGAGTCCTAATATTCTTTTTTATTTAATAACCGTT
The DNA here is from genome assembly GCA_030522865.1 of Psyttalia lounsburyi. Classification (NCBI taxonomy): domain Eukaryota; kingdom Metazoa; phylum Arthropoda; class Insecta; order Hymenoptera; family Braconidae; genus Psyttalia; species Psyttalia lounsburyi. The sequence goes on along the minus strand of JAPYZN010005391.1, from coordinate 7,667 downwards.
ATATGACCCCCTTAAATAATCTCAAATGGCTCTCACATGACTCCCTAGATTCTTCAGGCTCACCCTCGCGCGATGGAGAGAGAAAAAGGTGTTGATAGGATTGAACAGGTCTCTCCCGTCCCCAAGACATTAGGAATTGAGGAATTCTGGCCTCTTCAATCGTAAGGAGTTCTTGCATTTTTTTACGGATGGATATAATTCATATTTCGACCGCTCACCTACAAAGCTCGAGAATTCCTCTCATCGCGTATCAACCACCTGGAGGCTTTGCCCTCCCTCCATCTGCTATCACACTCAGTTAATTAGTCAAACTCCTCTCCTTTTCCAGGAACTGGCTCCCTCGGTTTTCAGTGCTCGTCGTCGGTAGCTCCGATCTCAGAACCCAGCCGAACGGACGTTCGTAGGCCTCTCGGTGCTGTCCGAAGGTTGAGGATGACTCCAAAGCGACGATAGAACGTGGCGCGAAATAGATTCAACATAAAATCATTCCAAATCAATTATCACTCGAATCGAATAGTTGGAGCTTTCAAGTCGGCAAGCAAGCAGGACATTCCTACTCCCGTGGGATTTGGCTCCGGAGCCGAAGACCAGGGTGACACACCCTGAGGATAGGTCTTGTTTCCCGTCTTTGATGTAAAAATGATTGCCGATAGGAGGAAATTTGAAATGAAGAAGTGGCTAGGAGCCGGATAGCTCAGTTGGGAGAGCACCCGATGCATAATCGGAAGGTCCCGGGTTCAAATCCCGGTCTGGACTTTCTCAAGTGTCACGAGCTTTGCACAAGATATCACGGAATTGACATGCTGGAAGAAACCAAAATCTAAATAAATTGCAGATTACATGAATCTATGACGAGATCTCTTCTAGTCTCGAACATACCGGAGAGTTCGCTCGGGATAAGAGAATCCCATCCTGTAGAAAAAGTTTTTTTATCAATACGACAACCGAATGATTGATAAGCAGATTTTACGATATTGAAAATTGACAAGAGGGCAGTCTCTTGCGCGAAAAACATTTTTGTATTTCTCAAATTAAGTTAGATGAGCATTCAATCGCTAGATAACTGCAATACAGACAGTTGAAAAATAACAAAAGATAGGGATGAAAGGAAAATGCTAGTTAACACTTATTGTCAGTATATTCTGGTCTCTCTCCTCAGAGATACACGGAGTGTTACATCTCTGTGGAGTTTATAGACCGCACAACGGTAACCGACCTCGGCATTGCGATGGAACACCGTTACATTCATGACTGAAGCAAGTTCACTAGAATAGGTATAAAATCCTCTACCACTTTTATAGTACAGGAACACCGAGCCCCGAATACCCAAATAACTTCCAACGCCTGAGCGACTCCAGTATTTCTAATTACATTTTTTTTACTGATTCCATTTCATTCGTAAATCTAGCTCACTGATGTATACAGAGAAGACTCACAAAACTGTTTCACGAAGTAGGACAGAGGAAATATTTTAAATGAGATATGCGGTACGCGTATTCGTTATGACAAGTTAGCAAAACATCAGACCCAGCGTTTTCTGTCCGGCCGTTCAACGGTAAAATTGCTAATGTCCAGTGGTGAAGTCACCTAAGCGAAGCGAAAGTTAATTTTATATTCAGAATATTGAATTTTCATTATTTGATTTTATTTTCGTAGCTATCCACATTTCCGTGGTTTATTGATTTCCATCGGCGAGTCGGACGTTGAAAACCTTTTCTCGGTGTGGCTCAATATTGGCAGGTGAAATGAATAAATGGGGGGTGCCAGAGGTATGAACTTTCGGTCTTTTACACTCCCGTCCCTGTACCTACGCGGTACCCAGCCGAATTCCCTACCCGGCTTCTAGCTAGCTAACTTATAACTAGAGACTCCACAGGCTGACTTTTGATTTCCGACGATGAAAAATCTTTCCACCGCCGGGATGCGAAACCCCGCACTTCGGGACGCTCTGTTCTTGAGGCGAGCATGCTAACCACTAGACCAAATGCGTCTCTTGATATTGGCAGATAATTGAAATGGAAATCAGTATATATTCGGATAGCTGAGATGAGAAAAGCGCCCGCCTGGTAATCGGAGGGCTCTGGGTTCGATTTCCGGCCGGAGAATATCTGGAATTTTTTCTTCCGCCATTTGCGGACAAGATATATTGAGAAAAAATGGTCACCTATTCAAAATCCTCTCCATCCATTAATCCCACTGTCCTACCGTAAAAAATGTGGAGCGCATTTCTCCTACCCAATTGCAAAAAACGGTTGTAAAAGATATTTTCCTGCTCTCGCGGTTCCTAATGGCCACTCGGATTGCCGCGTCATTGTTGACGGTTAACAATTACGTCGTCGCCTGACCCTTTGAAGGTTACCGGCATTTGAATTTGCTCATCATCTCACGAGACAGTCCTAGTTTTCCTCTCCCAATTATAAATTTATAAGCTATTATTGTCGTTTATTTATTATTTATTGATTGTGCGGAAAGCACTGAGGGATTCCATGGTAAATCCAGGTCAACCATTTACCACCCGAAAATTCTAAAGTCATAACCGATTTGTTATTAGTCATACATTTCAGATGAGTTCTCGCGCAATGGGACAATTAATTATGGGCCTCCTACTCCTCATGTTCATCGTTGGAAGCAATACTGCACTCGGTAATAATTATAAAAAAGCTTGGATAAACTTTTTCCTTATGCTGTGATTTTCCAAAAGGTGTTGATCATCGGAGAAGTCAATTCAATCATTCAATTACTAATTAAAAATGATTGTATTCAAATTTTTCCATTTTCCGCGACCATCATCTACGGAATCTAAGCACGGAAGTGGTCAACAAGATGTTCACGGATCTTTAACACATGTCATTTATATGATTCCTCATTGCTTTGGATTCATAGGTAAAGTGGCGTTCGAGAAATTGACGGATTACGATTACCGTGGAACAACCTATTACAGTGTGCGAAATCTTTCGCTGTATGAGTGTCAAGGGTGGTGCCGAGAAGACCTCGCTTGTCAAGCGGCAGCATTTTCATTTGTCGTTAATCCATTAGCACCGATACAAGACACACTGTGTCAATTGCAAAATGAAACATCATCAACTAATCCCTCTGCTTCGCCCCAAAGAGCAGCGAACATGTACTACATGACAAAACTTCAAATCCGATCAGGTAATCATTCCGTTCTCCTCATTATCTCATTCTATTATATAAGCTAATTATATGCTCAGCACTCATGTTTTATGTTCTTTTACAGAGAAGGTTTGTTTGCGCCCATGGGCTTTTGAGCGGACACCAAACAAGATGATCAGAGGCTTAGACAACGCCCTCATTTACACCTCGACCAAGGAAGCTTGTCTCGCTGCATGTCTCAATGAGCATCGATTCACTTGTCGATCACTTGAGTATAATTACGTAACGCTTCAATGTCACTTGAGCGACTCCGACAGAAGAACTACGGGGCAGTTTGTACAATTTGTTGATGCCCAGGGAGTTGATTATTTTGAAAATTTGTGTCTCAAAGGTATGAAACCAATTAGTTTAACGAGGAAATCGTAGAGTAATGTATAAACTGTTGATATGTACCTAGAAGGAGCTTTTTCCTAGCTTTCTCAGCCGAAGGGAGGAATCCATTGTAATGACCCCGAAAATCACAAGTGCAAAAATTGTCATTCAATGTTTCATGGCCCGTAAAAACTTTCCCGACTCTCTGTGGAATCTGGTCTAGGTACAACGGCCTACGCTCTTCGGCCATTAACTCAGTAGGCGCCATTCCGTTGATGATGAAACCTCGGCCACCTACTCGTAGTTCACTCAGTCGATAGACTGCTGCAAATCTTCGTCGTGGTCCTTGCAATTTCAATGCATGTACCCGGATTGACATTAACGATGACGGCAATAATTGATCCTAAACTGGATCTGACTCTAGACGCTGCGTACATGCTTAGCTTGTTACTTGAAGTTAAGTCGGGTATTGATCATCGTCAGGTGTTGGATTAATCCTCGGAAGGTGATTTCACAAGACCGAACTTGCAGCGTGCTATTCTCGATGTTTTCCCTGCTCGTAATTAGTACGGCTTCCTTCTTATGTTCTGCGCGACTCAGTCCTACGGTATTCATCCATCGGCAGACCCTCTCGAATGTTGTATTAAACATGACGTCGATTTCCTCTAGGTATTTTCCTACGACGACTATGGTCACGTCATCTACGAATGCCACGAGTTTAGTCTCCCGCGGTAATTGCAGTTTCAGTAGCCCGTCATACATGATGTTCCACAGTAATGGAACCAGTACTGAGCCTTCAGGCACTCCTCCAGTGATTGTAGACGACTTGAGACCATACTGCGTGTCATACTTGAGGACCGTTCCGGGAAAATAGCCATATTTCGCAGATATCCGGGTACGTTGAGTTCACCAAGAGCCTTCATGATACAGTTTCACCTGACTGAGTTGAAGGCATGCTTGATGTCCAGGGACGTTACAAGACAGTACTTCTCGCTGTCATTTCGCCATCGTTCCCCCGAAATCACTCCTCTAGTGGTATCGTCAACAAGGTTGATGGCTCTAAAGCTGACTTGAGCGGGATGTTTCAGATTCCGTCGAGACCAAGAGGATTGGCATTATCGACTCTCTTACATGTCTTCATCAATTCTTCTTTACTAATTTTTGACGTCACCACTTCTTCTTATTATTCAGCTGGGCAGTTGAATTGCACCTCCTCTCATCAACACTGTTCAGGAGAACCACATCTAATGTTGCGATGGCTTCTCGTACAGCTTGCCCCTTTGTCTTTGTTTCTCTGCTCCCTCAGTCGACTGTGCAACTATTGAAGTCTTCGGCAATTGCCCTGAGAAATGGCTTCTTTGCATCCCCAGTCTTTGATGGAAAGGTTCTGTGGATCGTAACAGCTGTAGAAATAAATTCCATCCACCTTAGCCTTCATAAAGCCTTAATGATTGCCGATGGTTAGAAACGGACGGGTTCTACAGGTTCAGAGTGCAGGTGACGATACGGCTCCGAGATGAGAACAAGGTCACTCTCGCATTACCTGCATAAGCAGGTCGTGGGCGTTCTTACAGTAGTTGAGGTTGAGCAAGAGTACCTTCATCGACGTTTGTTTCTTAGCTTCTACAATGCTTAGCAAATTGGATATCTGGATCCTCTTTACTTTGTCTTCAGATAAAAACTTTTCAATCAATATTAATTGATATTATCTCTTTCAGGACATCTGGGAATTGTTCAATGATTCTTTATTGAATTAAACTACCTCTGCGTAAAGATTTCACGGCAACTTCTAATACATAAAAAAAATGTGTTTCATTTAGGCAAAGACGCCTGTAAGGCCCAGAGGAACTTTCAGAGCCCACGAATTGGAGTAGCTGAAGACAAAATTGCTCAGTATGCTGGCCTCCACTATTATACTGATAAAGAGCTACCGGTACCAAATGAAGCATCATGCCGGTCTGCTTGCGAACTTGAGAATGAATTTTTATGCAGATCTTACCTTTATCGGGGCTCGCCAGTCGGAACAGCTTTCAACTGTCAGCTATTTCATCTAGATCATTGGACTCTACCTGACGGTCCCTCTGCCTATCTAAATACCGAGCGACCGCTCATTGATAATGGCGATAGGGTTGGCAATTATTACGAGAATTTTTGCGAGAGTATGTCTTCAAGTTTTGAATACTATCAGTAAGACCAAACAATGCATTCAATTCATACATTTATGATCTCTACAGAAGCCGCTGAACTACCTATTGTTATTGAAACTACACAGGATCCGACACTGAATAATTTTACCAAGAGCACTGATGTCAATTGCGATAAAACCGGAACTTGTTATGATGGTAAGTAAGTTGTCATTATTTTACTTAATTTTAATTTGAGAACCGAAGGAATAGAGTAGCTCAAAATGTCGCTTATCAGTATGTCTTGATACGATTGCGAGAAAGTGGTTTGGGCTCGTGGAAGGTTTAATTCAGACATGACCGACATTTTTATTCAATGTCTCGCGAGTCTAAAAACACTTTGCAGACAGTGTGTCGAAAAAAGTTGTATAGGATATGTATCAGTGAACTTTAGAAGGTGGTCATGCAGTCACGGAAGCGAATCCTCTGGACGTCACATAAATAAGAAGGATCTCTAAAGAATTCATAGGCAGAGATTACTCCTATAATTGCACATTGGAGCGTGTAACTCCTTCGGAGGCCCGGTAAAGCGTACTTGGTCATGCAGGAGAAATTAGAATGTACCGTAGTTGTACTCAATACGTAATGCGTAAGGCGATCTCGACGCCGACGTAATCAGATTTTTTTGAACCCGTTGATGGAAAAGAGAAATCATCAGTTGAAATGTCTCAAAACGTAGCACGACTGACGTCGTCTTCTACTGGTCATATTGAAATTAAATTTCATTTGAGAGAACCCAAAGATTCTATATTGATTCAATAATTCACTCAGAGATAATGAGAAAACCGAAATGGAAACGATTTCTCAATGGCGTTCGTCTCCGGGCTGGGGCTTCGGAGTTTTTTTCCTCCGGAATTTGGAGATTATAACAAAAGAATGAGTTCTGATGACATTCATTTTCGTTTACAGTTAGTGTCGACTGCAAGGACACGCGAATTGCTGTTCAAGTACGGACAAATAAGCCGTTCAACGGTCGTATATATGCTCTAGGACGTTCTGAAACGTGTAATATCGATGTCAGTAACAGCGATCTTTTCCGGCTCGACCTGACAATGACTGGGCAAGACTGTAATACTCAAAGTGTGGTAAGTTTCCCATTGTCCGACAATTTCCCATTACTGAACAAGTCTGCGCTTCCTATTTGAAATTGTACTCCCGGTATTTTTTAATTCCTAATTTTTTTAGACTGGAATTTACTCGAATACGGTAGTACTGCAACATCACTCAGTCGTAATGACCAAGGCTGATAAAATATACAAAGTAAAGTGTACTTACGACATGTCTTCCAAGAACATTACGTTCGGGATGATGCCAATCCGGGACCCAGACATGATTAGCATCACCAGTGCTCCAGAAGCACCAGCACCCAGGATTCGCATTCTCGATAATCGGGCACGCGAAGTTGAAACTGTGAGAATTGGAGATAAACTTACGTTCCGCATTGAAATCCCCGAAGACAGTGAGTTTTTCTTTGGCATACGTTTCCTTGATATTTTATATCAGATCATAACTATTGCTATCTCTAAAATTATGTAGCACTACTTGATAGTTAATATTTCCCATACTTTTTGTATGAATTTTTAAACAGCTTGACTGTCTTTTATTAATCATCTCGGGGATGGTGTAGATTTTCATGGTCTATTTTCTGGAGAGCCAAAACCTGACGTTAACGCCCTTTTCCTCCGGTCATCGCCTTAAAGGCAGACTAAATCCTCAAAAAATGTTTAGGGCGCCAGTTGCTCTTTGTTTGAGAACGGGCTGGGAAATGTAAGGGTACTCACCGGATCCTCGAGCTCTGGGGGCGGCTCGGCCTCTCCCCGTTTCTTCCCCTCTACCTCTACCCTCTAGATACATCTTTGGGGCTAGGAGAGACGAGCACATCACTCCTTATCGTCTGCAGCTTGGTTGGATGACCTGTGAGGCGCGCAGGAAGTATTTCCTAGCTTGCCTCACCTATAAGATACTGAACGGAGGCCAGCCGGATTATTTGGCTGATTT
>JAPYZN010005379.1:0-10436 GCA_030522865.1 Psyttalia lounsburyi | reverse complement strand
AGCGGTGAATTTTGAGGACGACACAAATTGCCTATAATAACCATAAGGAGAGGAAAATAAAACGATTGAGAGTTCGACGAGGTAGACGGATGAAAATAAAAGTTTTTGGTATCAAGGGCATGTGATTTTCGAAGATTTGGGAAAATTTGGAGATTTTTGGTAAATTGAGTCTTTACAACCTTTATTTTTTCTCAAGGCGCGCTAGGCAATAAATAACGGGATCGTGGAAGGAATGAATGACGTGTCTAGACATGGGTGGGGTGAAGGAATGGTCAATTTCTCTAAAAAATATTAGTTTCAATATAAAAAGACTCGTTGCGTGTGTTGGCACGCAACAATTATCTCTTCCGTACTGCTCTTCACTTTTCCTCGCCCGGGGGTTGGTACGGGTTCTTGCCCGACCTGGGATAACTGAAAATCACTACGGAAAATTGTATATTTCCGGGCTGTCGTTATGGGGTTTTTTACTCGTGTGGTGTTGGCGTCCGAGCCACAGGCGAGGACAAGCCAACCACACGAGTAAAAAAACCCTATAACGACACCCCGGACAATATTTTTCCGACAATATTTTTCCGTAGTGACTTTGACTTTACCGAGTTTGGGACAGGGCGAATGCCAATTCCCGGACGAGGAAAAGTCAAGGTCAGTACGGAAAAAATCGTTCCTGGGCTGTCATTGTAGGGTTTTTTGACTCGCGTGGTTGGCCGCCTCGCCTACGGCTCGGCTCACCAAACTCCACGCGAGTAAAAAACCCCATAACGACAGGAAAAATACTATTGGTATTATCCATAGAATTATATCCCCCAAAATCACAGGGTGACGACAGTTTTGTTAAAAAAAATTCTGTGCTCTACGTTCTTTTGTTTATAGTGGTTGTTTAATTGTGAAAGTCTAGGTATTACCGATTGTTATTAATACTGGATCCAATGGTATTAATGTTGAGATTGACTTACCGTAATGTATACATCGAGCTGTCTAGTGACAGCTGGTCTCAATCTCGAATCCAAAACTACGCAACGGAAGAGGACCTTACTTCCAGGCTTGTAGACAGCTCGATCCGTCTGAATGAACACAGAGTAGCTCTTGTGCACGTACTGAACATCCGTCGTATTGCTAAAAAGAAGTCCGTTCACTCCTTTCGCGGTCAAGTGATATCTTCCCGGTGTGGTATCTTCGATCTGCAACAAAAAAAAAAGGATTATCCAGAGGCTTTCTTCAGTTTGAGAAATCGAAGGGGGAAGCCACTGATTCTTTGTCAATGATAAAATGTTAAATAAGATTGAAAAATTACGTAGAATTCTGGGCAGAGGATGCCGATCCAAAAAATCAAGGAATTCTTCATTTTTGTCGGTCTACTGGGAGACATTCAAGCCCACCAACCGATCATTTTAAGTGAATTGTTTATGGAGTTTCGTTTATTATTTTTATTCTAATTTAATTGTTTGTAGAGTAGAGTAGAGAAAGTTTAGACTCTCCGGATTATTCATCCACTATTAAATTGGATACGTATTCCGAGAATACTCTGGATCTTTGAGCTGATGAACTGGCAATTGGTAAATGGTATCATAACCTATAAAAAATTGTTTATTCAATTTCGCATTAACTAAAAATTATTTCGAGTATTTCGAAGTAATTTTCAGTTTAAAAAACTAATTTTCTGACAAATGGATGAATACCCCGGAGGCCTGCTCGATTATTTTCATTTTTCTCCCCAGATTCTCCAAAAATTTCCTAGAATCTCTGCGAACTACAGCCATTTACGGGGTTACTAATTACAGGCGAAAACAGGCACGAAAAATGATGATCTTGGGGTCAGACAAGAGGTCAAAATATCTAGCATGTCGGCAATTAGGTCTCCGGAGGTAATAATGATGATTAGAATGTAATACCGTACATATAACGAACGCCAATTTTCCCCCAGATCACGACAAAAATCTCCAATATGGCGGCTGGATTTCACTCGTTAAACAAACACAAATGATAATACCTACGAATACAACACATACTGGAGACCTAATTGCCGACATGGTGGATTTTACGAGCTTTCGTGTGACTGCAAGATCGTAATTTTTCATGTCTGTTCTCGGTCGCAATTAGTTACCCCGTAAATATGAGGGGGGGAATTCAGGGGAAAGTGGGGACAGAAATAAACAAAATCGAGCAGGTCGGGCGTTGATTGGAGGGATTGTTAGTCTCACATCCAATTTGAAGATTTTCGTTTGGTAGGGCTCGACGACATCCTCGTGGAATACATTGAAGGGCTCTCCGTTATCAAGCTCTCCATCAAGCTCAACGACAACGGTCGACGGCGTTGATACACCAGTGGTGGAGACTGCTACGTGGTACTCAGAATTGGGACGCACCACTTTTGGAGCAACGACCGTGTAGTACCTGTTGGAGAAAAAGACACATATAGTTGACTGCAAGGCCATTATTTACGCTGGAAATGTAACAATACGGGAGCCAAGGTATTTGTACGTACGGTTCCGCTGTCACTGTCGCTAATACGACGAGGAAAATGGAGAATAATGTCCTCATCTTGACTTGGCGAATCTGGAAGAGGAAATGACGTGAGTTTTTCTTTTACTTCCGAGTATTTTTTCTTTTTTTCTCCTTCTGGGTTAGAGCCAGACGACGACCGACGTCTTCAGATGAGCTCTTTTACTTTTTTTGGTTATTTTATTGGCAATCAAATTTTGCTCTTCCTATCTTCAACCTCTGATTGTGGGAAATTTGTGGCAGTCGTTGTCCTTGACTAATAAAGTAATCCAATATTTTTTATATTAAAATTACAATTGTTTCAGTCACGAGAGAATTCAATAAAAAAAAAAATAGCCAGGGAATTTCTCGAGAAAACCCTTCAATAGAATAAATAACACAAACAATCTATAAATAAAGAGAATAGATTTCTAATTAAAATTCTAAAGACCAGAAAATGGGACGAGCTAGTCTCAAAATATTTGTCCAATTGTTTTCAATTCTTTAAAATTATTGACTAGTGAAAATAGTGAGAATTCCGTGAATTCATTGTTTCATTTTCTTCTGTTAGCACTGAAATTAACGTCCACGTCAAAGACAATTTTACGACTTCAGCCAGGGCTCGACACCTCAGCAAATGCGACTGTCATGACTCGTCGCTAAATTTTCCACTGAAAGCCGTTGCAAAAATTCAATTTTATATACAATTTTTTTCCCTTGGTTTACGGCTGTTTTTCCTGTCTACTTTCTATTCAGAAATCAGAGTCGACAAATCGCCGTCGACTCGCCGAGGGGGGGGTAAAACCAACGGTTTCAGCTGCATAACTCACTCCTCTCGTAATTACACCGCAAACAATAATGGGGAGTAAAATGAGGGGATAAATAATAAAATCTAGAGTCAATAGTCAGTGGGCAATCACTCAACCGTTGACTCAATTAATTTAATTCTCTGTATTTTATTATTTTATGGCATTGACAAAATTGAAGTTGACTAATTGAAGATTAATTTGCGTTCGTCAATTTGCATTTTTTTTTTGTTCAAGAATAATTTAATCCACTGGTCGCCTTGTGTACCGGTTTTTCCCGGGAGATTCCCACATTTTTCCCCCCATTTTCCCCACATTCTACAAACGACATTTGTTATTGAACACGGAAATAACAAAATTACATAATTTTCCGATGAATAGATGTTTTATCCGGGAAATTGACGAGCTTCTCCCGATGTTTATCGATTATTTTTGTGATAATCAAAGTCGGGAATTTTTTGTCCGAGTTTATAATAATTTTTCTAATTTTTTTTGTTGGAAAATTGACAGATAATGGTAGAGAGGAAAATAAATAAACAAATCTAGAGTCAATAACAAATGAGCAATCGCCAGATGTAACTGGTGGATCTCTGGATTTTCTGGCGTTAAAAAAATTGCAGTTGACAAATTGAGGATAAAAATATTTTTTTCCTGTCAATGTTTGAATTTTGTTTTGAATTTTTCCATTTTTTTTTGTAGGAAAATTGACAGATAATTATAGGGAGGGACGTAAACAAACAAATCTTGAGTCAATAATTAATGAGCAATCGCCAGGTCGTTCATGGGAGTGATGGATCTCTCTATTTTCTGACATTAAAAAAATTGCAGTTGACAAATTGAGGATAAAAATATGTTTTCCTGTCAATGTTTGAACTTCAGTTGTCACGTATGCTTCTCTATTTGCCTTCACTTCGACTTCTCTGACCTTACCTACCGGTTTTTCCGGAGAATTCCCTCATATTTTTTCATACATTACATAAACGGAATTTTTCATTGAACACGGAAATCTCATAATTAAATTATTTTCCAATAAATCACTTTTTTAATAACAAAATTGATGAGTTTCCCGACATATTCTTCAATTATTTTATAAATAAAACAAGAAGTACATTTTTTTAATTCACACTGGTTGAAATCTACATATTTATAATAATTTTTCTGAATTTTTAGCCTAAAAAATGATAAAGAATTTTGGAATTAAAAAATTTCCTCTAAAAATGAATTTCTTCACTGAAAAATTAATTTTAAAAAATCTATTCATTCAATTTCTATTTTTTTTTGTAGTAAAAAATTCACAGAAGATATTTTCCTCATTCAGATTTCAACGAATATCTTCAAATCTAAACCTCACTCTTCAAATTAGTAAACCGTAAACAATTAATGGGGAATATAACGCAAATAAAAAAATCCTGGAGTCAATAGTGAGAGTAAAATCGTCGAAGCGATCATCTGTTTCCCAAAATTCTCCCATTTTCTGTTTAAGTCGATAAAAAAAGGGCAGTCAAAAAATTGGAGAGATTTTTTTTTACTTCAATGTTTAGACTTTAATCATCTCGCAATCGACTGTTCACCTTCACTTCTACTTCACTGACCTTACATACCAGTCTTTCCCGGGGATTCCCTCGACTATTCCCTATTTTCCCACATTATGTAAACGTAATCTGTCATTAACCACGGACAACACGTAATTACATAGTTATCGAATGAATTAAGTTTTTTAACTGTGGGAATTGATGAATTTATCGACGTATTTATCCACAACTGCGATGATGAGACGTTCTAAAATTAGAAAAAAATATTGTTTCCAAATTTGTAATGGAGAGGATTTTTTTTTCATTTTCAATGAGGAAATTAATGAAAATTTGCAAGAGCCAAAGATTTGGAGGAAAATAGATATTTAATTTCGATTTTTAAAGTATTTTATTTTATATTGTCCGAATCGACTCCGGAATTTAAGGGAGAGCCATTGAATATCTCGAATGAACACTCGAATAAGCTCTCGAAACAGAATCGATACTTTCCTTATATTTTCTCCCAACGACTCCTGACGTCAAACCTCGAAAGTGCGAGATACAATTAATCGATCATTCAATTTTTATCGATCAATGAGTACTCGATAAAATATAAGGAAGAACCATTGAATATCTCGAATGAGCACTCGAAACAGAATCGATTATTTCCTTATATTTATTCCAAACTACTGATGACGTCAAGTCTCGAAAGTGTGAGATAAAATTAATCGATCATGTAATTGTTATCGATTAATGAATACTCGATAAAATATAAGGAAGAACCATTAAATATATCGAATGAACACTCGAAACAATCGATTTAAAAAAAATCGATTTTCTTAATATCGATTCTTTCCTTATATTTTCTCCCAACGACTCTTGACGCCAAATCTCGAAAGTGTGAGATAAAATTAATCGATCATGTAATTTTGATCGATTAATGAATACTCGATAAAATATAAGGAAGAGCCATTGAATATATCGAATGAACACTCGAAACAGAATCGATTTTTAAAAAATCGATTTTCTTAATATCGATTCTTTCCTTATATTTTCTCCCAACGACTCTTGACGTCAAATCTCGAAAGTGCGAGATACAATTAGTCGATCATTCAATTTTTATCGATTAATGAATACTCGATAAAATATAAGGAAGAACCATTGAATATCTCGAATGACCTCTCGAAACAATCGATTCTCTAAAAATCGATTCTTTCCTTATATTTTCTCCAAACTCCTAATGCCCTCAAAACTCGAAAGTGCGAGATAAAATTAATCGATCATTCAATCTTTATCGTTTAATGAATACTCGATAATTCATTCTGCCATGATCGACAAGAACAGAAAAGAAAGACCAGGAATGAAATGAAAAAAATTACTTATTTAATTAATCAATCAATTAAAATAATTTTTTTCCCATATACTATAGATAAATTGAAATGGCGAAAATTATAAACAAATTTCCATACTTGGCGGCTAATTTCCGTGAATTTCCCTAAAAAATTTCCACAGACGAATTCCCAGCGCGTCGTTCATAATAATTTCCATTGAATCTCGTCACCTCTACTCGTCCTCAACATCCGGCTACGTCTGGGAATCCCCCAACTCCATTAACAATCAATTTACCCGATAAAACAGTCGCGAGAAACGCGATAAAAAAAAAAAATAAATAAACATGTTTTGATGGTTAATACAAGGTTGCATAACTGTCAACTCGACAGGTGGCATTTCTAATTGGAACAGGATGATATCTCGTCACAAATTGAGGAAGTGTTATGGGCCGGTTAGTTCTATCGAGAGCCGGTATTCCCTCCCCCGTCGTTTCGTGCGTGAAACTCCAAAGTGGGCCAAATACTTCTTGCAGCGGATAAAATGACGCGCCACCTCGTGTACCTTTTTTTTTTCTCCTCGTTCTTTTACTTTTTCTCTTCCTCTTTTTTAAGCCGAGGCAGTGGTGGATTACAGTCGCTCTTTCCAATTCCATAAGCGGCGGGAAAAGATCAATGACCTTGGGATGTGTTAAGTGAGAAAATGAGGTCATGGGATCTGGATTATTTATTCATTTTTAGTTTGTGGGGGAGTGAAGGCGACGAGGGAATATTAATATTTTGCTTCTCGGAGATTGTTTTGGGAATGGAGGGTGTTTATCGATTTTTCCGATATTTTTTTGACCTCTGAGAAAATACTAATTTTTTTTAAGGAAAACCATATTTTCGTTGACAAAAAAATCGCTGACCTTCTGGTAAGAGATGACCCATGGCCGACATTCGGCCAGTGGTCGGCCGACATTGGGCCAGGGGTCCGCCGACATCGGCCCAACCCCGGCCGGTTCGCATGTTCCACTCGTCCGGTGGCGTTATTAATTCCTGAGTTATATTTATTTCATTGCAAACATTCGACGTGAGGATCGCAATTCAAAAAATCACTTTTCTGCACACATGGACCGAAAGTGAGCATTCGAACTGAGCGAAGCGAGGTTAGAAACGCTCATTTTCGTCCATTTTGGGAGGAAAATTGTATTCAACCCTCGGGAGGAGAATGAGACAAGCATTCTCCACGTAATCTTGTAGTAGACTTGTCTACTTTTTCCTCCTAGGTGAGAAATATACTATTTCATAACGCTGTGTCGGAAAAGTACTTTTTCGCGTGGGATTATATCACTCGCCTTCGGCTCGTGATATAAACCTCCCACTCGCCAAAAACCATTTTTTTTCACTTGTTACGAAATATACTATTTCGTCCCTAGTGCGCGAAAAAGCGCGATTCTAACCTCACCCCGTTCGGTTAAATCGCGGTTTCCGGGCCAGAGACGAAAAACATTATCTGGCTCATGTGATTATAATCCGCGCCTTCGGCTCGGATTATAAACCCACATTCGTCAGATAATACTTCCATCGCCTGGTGACATAATGTACTATTTCATCACACTGTGCCAGAAAAGTAACTTTTCGATCGAGACGAAAAATTTTGTTCATTAAATCTGCAAAAAATGTTTTCTAGCTCGTTTGATTATATTACTCGCGCTCGGATCGTGATATATCCCTCCCACTCGCCAAAACCCACTTTTTCGTCCTCGTTACGAAATATACTTTTTTGTACTCGTTACGAAATCTCCTATTTTACACTCGTTACGAAATATACTATTCTCTGTCAGTTAAAAAATAAAAATAATCCAGTACTTCTTCACTACTCGCAATTCAGGATAAACATTCTCAAGTGATTCCCAAGTTAACCGATTTCAAATATTTTTATACGGATGACCTAATCAGTCCACTGTATCTTGGACTTTTTCGTCGTCGGGACGCATCGGACGTGGCCAAGGGTAACACGTAGGTAGGATAGATGTATACTTCACCTTCCACGCAAATGTACTCACGTACACCTACGCACTTACAATACAAGTACAAAGGAATTTCCCAACGAATCCCTGGAATTCTGTAGTGTCACCGATTTTTAAAAAACTTTTCTTGCCGACGCCCGGCGAAGTGCGCGCTCTTCGCGTGCCTGAACTAGTGAGTATTTTATGTATTTGTAGTATATATTTATCCATATATTTATGAACAAGGAGCTAATATCCAGTCATTGCAATTAGATCTAATCGAATGATATTTTTTATTTTATAAACTTGAGATTATTTTTTACGGTACAGAAGAAAAAAAAATTATACGTATTTTTATTTATTTTTATACACACGTAAATGCATATATTATATATACATATTTACATCGGGATGAAATAAATTAATGTCTTTTAAAAATATTATCATCAATGTAATGTTGATAAAGAAATTAGGAAGGGATTTATTGAATTCATTTTTACTCAGATAAACTTGAGATATTTCCGAGTTGAGTACAAGCTTCGAGAAATAAATTTCTGATTAAAAAATGCCTCACTTATTTTTTAATAGAAGATACAGTACTCGTATGAGGACTGGTTTATCCATACAAATGAGTAACATTGCAACAGGTTCGCGTTACGATCTCAGTTCTACTTTTTATTGACAGTAAACAAATTGGCGGAATTTTCCTGGAGCGAAAAAAAAATTCGCATTAATTAATTTACTCAATAAAATTATTAAAAAAATATTTGCAAATCCATTGTTGCAGAGAAACTAATTAAATCGCTAGTGGTCCAGTAAAGCCTGCTCTCAAAAAAGAAAAAAATGCCAACGAGTTGGCGATTTCCAAAATTCTCCAGAAAAAGGGCTCATTCGCGGACTAGTCGATCCTGATAAAATTTGATTTATTTTTGGCTCTGATGACTCACCTGGGCCCAGCTGCGGTGAAACGGGCGCACCTTGACCGCGGCAGACCCTCCCCACGAGATCTTATCCCCTGCTAAAAAAAAGTCCCAAACCCCTCGGCTCCTCCAGACCAACTCAAGTCCTCACTCAGCACAAGTCCCAAAAATGAAAAAAAAAAAAAAAAAAAATTAAAATCGCTAAAAAAAAATCCACAATTTTTAATTTGACTTCATGAACGTGAAGGCTCGAGGTTCAGACGTTCTCGAGAACCGATCGGACACTGGCGCTCACTGTAACGCTACCAATCAAGGCAGTAAGACGTGAGACTCGCGAAGAAGGGGCAAACAACTCCTTCCCGCTGGCCTTAAAAATTTAAGGCTTAAAAAATTTTTTTTCTCTATGCCTCCCCTCCACCCTCCCCCTCTTCCACCGACTCCCCAAGTTCTTCTGCAATGTCTCCCATATTTTTACGACCCCGAATTAATGACAATTTTTTAACAGATTTTTTGTGAAACTGTTTTTTGAAAGGGGCCCAATCGCCCGGGAGAGGGGGCAATAATTTGACGGAGAGGGGAGGCGAGTTGAGAGTGAGGAGGACAGTGTCCACTTCAGCAAAGGTACTACGGATACAGGCATCATATACCGTTAACAGTTTGGAGTCTACTCAATTGGAGTTTAGTTTACTGGTTGTTGAATGTTTTTGTGGAGCATAGAGTGCACGTGGACGCGGGAATTAGGATTTTGATAGAGGATCGGTGGAGTTGGCGTAGGTCACGGGAGGATCGTCCGCTCCTGTTGAGATTTTTGTTATTACAATTATCGACTTTTTATTTTTTTTTATTTCTGATTATTTCTACTCGAAATGGGTTACTTGGGAAAATAGGATTTTTTTGCAATACCTGCCGAAAAAGTTCACTTTTTGGTACGGTTTATCGTGCGTAAAGTGGTACTTTTCCGCATAGTGTGCGTAAATGTCGGAGGTCGTGCGTAAGGTGAGACTCGCCTTCACTTTACGCATGACCTTGACTTTTCCGCACTCCGCACACAAAAAAAACCACTTTGCCCTCCAAACCTCCCCTCGAAGCGAACCCTTGGCAGGTATTGCAAAAAAATTAGGTGTGCAACGCGTGCGTATCGCCTTTTTCGCCTCGTGTGATCGCCAAGCGATGCCCAACTAGTGCGAAAAAGTGCTACTTTACCCCTCAGTTGCACAATATACTTTATGCCATAGGTACTCGTAATCACGCGATTCTAACCTCGCTTCGCTCGGTTGCGTCGCTTCGCTCGGTTGCGTCGCTTCGCTCTTTGCGTCACCCGGGACCAACCACGTGGAGGTGGCGGTGCTCTGGTCCCAAAACAACACATTTTAACATGTATTTAGACAAAGGACAACACAAA
>JAPYZN010005377.1:0-13673 GCA_030522865.1 Psyttalia lounsburyi | reverse complement strand
ACGAGTCAAAAACCACTTTTTTCACGAGTTACGAACATAATTTTTCATCGCAATGTGTCGAAAAAGTACTTTTCAGTCACTCGACGCGAAGCGTGACTCTCCGCTTCGCGTCGAGTGACTGAAAAGTTCCTTTTCCGACACAGCGTGATGAAAATATATATAAAATAAATGTATGAACAGAGGAAATAGCGGGTCCTCACTTGAGTGTGCAAATACAAATGCAAATTTCCAGTATTGATTCCAGTATTCAGACGGACTATTTATTTACTTGCCCGGAAATTAAAGAAAAAAATTAGGTTATACAGACATTTTTAGTGTTATTATTATTGTTTGGTTTTAAACGGATACGATTGCATGTTCGAAGACTTTAACATTTCTTTCTAAAGGGAGTAAATGCTTTAATTGGAAATGGCCGTCATTTAATTGAATGATTATTGATTTTCAGTCAAACGTTGGCTAAATTTGTTTAGTAATTTTTTATCACTTACTTTTAGTGGACAGTTGATGGGTTTTGAATGTTTAAATTCACTGATGACTTACGATGATCGTTATATTCATACAATGAGCATCAGTAGTTGCCTAACGGGTGCTGATTTCTCATCGAAATCCGCAATTCTCTCCAGTTTGACGATGTATGGTTTATCTTGTCCAGGCCAAAACTCCGAATACATTAATAACTTCCAGGAGCCATATCCCCGAGAATTCTTGTATTAATTCATATTTGGATGCGGGAATTAATTTCTCCCGTGTTTTTAACGATCCACAGCGTGAATTTATGCTCAACGCCTCTCACGATCGAATTTATAATGTGGCAGTGTTTTTTTTTTATTTCAACTTTTATTTTATCACATTGGCTCTTTCAGCCACTTGATCGGTGGGGGGAGGAGGCGGAGGAGTGGACGGTGAACAGCTGGCCCCTTCCATTTAACGCTTCAGTGGGAATACCCGGAAGAGTTGGGATTCTGGATCGAAAAATAACGATAGAGATCGTTTTACGGATCTGAAAGTGGTCTATTTAGAGACTTTTCCTTGGGGTTTTCAGGATTTCCCAGCTACTTGTTATTATTATAAAAAATATATAAAGTTAATGTGGATGTTATGAAGCATAATTTGAAAGCTTAATCTTTTTAGTGCGTTCATTATTTTTTCTTTTACAGATGTTGATCACTTTTTTTCGCACTCGATCTTTTTTGAGACTTCGACGCCTCAAAAATCCCGAAAAAATTGTGATTTTCAGGTAAATTCAGTGTCTGCTATAATTGTACACGCAGGAGTATGAGGTTACCACTGGCCGATGTAAAAAAAAATGGACGCACGTCCACGCGCGTACGTGCTGGGTCAGGCAGTGGTGCCAAGGCAATAATTCCAGCGTTATATCACCTATCGACCTAAGTATTAGGCGGCGAGCTATATAATGACGTATTCCGCGGCAAAGTAGGAGGAGCGATGGCCAAGGCACCGGTCTTTCTCAAAACTGTATAGATATATTGGACACCGCACTGATCCGCGCGCGGTACGGTATCGCGGGGAAGGCGCGATTACACGCTATTGGGAACTAATTCGAATCAATTTACTTTGGCTGCTGGCCTCCCCCGACTCGTGCGTGCTTCATTACATCGCGGCTGGAAATATTTAAGCTTTCAAATTGGCTGAAATGAATGGAATGAATTTTTATAGAGCTTTGGGTTTTTCCAGCGGTCCAGACGCTGTTGACGTAGGAAAGGCGTTTAGTTATTTAGAATTAATCAATGGGGGAGTAAATGTATAGTTTTCAATTAGCATTAATGATTATGCCACTGATAGGCTAACGAATTTTTTTCCTAAGAACTACAATTTTTTTATTTAATTCCTTTATCTATTTTTAATCATTTTTAAGAACTGAAAATTTTTGATTAACTTCGAATTTTATATTAATTTGCTGGGAGGGGTTATCGATTATTTAAAAAAAATCCTGGAGCAATATGGAAAATGGTAGTAGTTTTTACAAGGAAAAAAAATTCGGCATGTGGAATTTTAAAATACTCTATTTCTCCGGTTGAAAAGTAAATATCTTTAAAGAAGAAATTGCCAGAATTTTTGATGAAATGCTTCTGGTTCTTGAAGAAAATGATGAGACTCCGATTTACGATTAGCATTCCGATTTTGACAACTCATTATCGTTCATCACTCTAGAACATCAGTCGGGTCGAGCGCCTAATAGTCACCGCCATTTGTCAGACGAACGTGCCTTAATCAAATTTAACTATTGAGCTCCCTCCCTCATTGGAGAGGTCGGATGAAGACTCGTGCTCTTGACGAGATCATAATATCATCGTTTGATTGTCATTCGGTTAATTGACGGGACCATCGAGTTTATACCGACAACTGCCCGAAGTTTACTGAATTGTTATTTGATCCCCTATCGGCAAGCCAATTTTGATTGCAATTCCTCAATTCATATTCAGCAAGATTTTGAAAAAAAGTACAATTAAGACAAAATATATTTCTCCGAATAATCTGAATTTTCTCCAAATTTTCGTGGACGTATTGAACTAAAACTTACGATTCACATTAACAATTTTGCAAGATCTTCAGTTTTGTAAGAATCAGGATTTTTAGGCGAAAAATATAAAATAAAGCCAAGTTAAAATAAATTAAAGATATATTATATTAAGTGGATACAACAGTCAAATTACAAGGCTCACGCCGGACTGTCCAGTCCTTTATTACTCGCTCTATACATTCCAGGGTGGGGAGGATAAGGTAATCGTCCCGACGCTTATACCACCGAATATTATCGATTGAAATTTTATACTCGTCACAGTTTTTAGGGATGAATTTGTCAGAATTCTGGTACAAAACATCTTCAACGAGTTAAAATTGCGGATTGATTTCTGATCTCACCTTTAATCCTCAAATATCAAAATAAATAAAATAAAAATACATAAATAAATCACATAAATTCTCCCTCAGTAATTTCTTATACTCACCAATACTTCAATCAATCAAATTTCCTACCTAATAATAACTTTGAGAATAGTTTTCGGGCGATTTAGGAGTGTTGACTAAATGGACCAATCCCACCCTCTAAAAAATCACCCCCCACCCCCTGAGACACCAAAGATTTATTACGATGAATCAAATTTTCTATTGTGGGGACTTATCGGAACGCATCCCAGTCGTTTAACAATTTCGTCACGCTCGCAGTGCTCAACGGACCCATCACACGCGCGAATTAAGCTAATACGTTTGCAGAGGAAGAGTCACCAGAGATATCCGGATAAATAAAAAACACAAGAGGGGCGGGGGGTTATTTGAAAAATTCCAAGGGGATAGAGGCACGAGTCGAGGGGGTGGGACCCTCGTCGGCAGTATCTCTGCGTCTCACTTCAACTTTGCCAACAGTTAAATTCTCCACGGGGATTGGGATACAGGATCAAAGGCCTCTTCGTGGAGGTGCCCACCCCCTCCAACCCTCTGTATCGTGAGGCTTGCGCGCGCCAAGGTCGTAAATCAGGGATTAAAGGCGGAAGCGTGTAATTCGCAGGCGTTTTCACCGTAAAAACTATTTAATCCTTGGGTTTTAGACTTTAAATCAAAGTTTGTCAAAACAAGAGATTCGCCATGGCTTGTTATAGGCGAAAATTCATGCAGTGGATATATTCACAACGGGAGGCGTATCAACACTTGCTGATTAAATGTATTCCAATTTGCTTTTCGTTGTACGAGGTAATAATTTTAAATGAAGAAGAAAAAATCATTTGTTATTGATAATTTTTCGTGTTATCTAGAACTTCGATGGGCATGGGTGAGTAATTCATAGAATCATTTTTGATATCGTCTTCAAAAGTCTTTGATTATTTATGATTTTGTTATTAACTCTCATTCACATTTCTTTTCCCCGAGCGTTAATCTTTCTCCAGAGAATTTTGAAATTTTTAGTTGAATCGCCTGTGAAAAAAATTTATAAAATACATCTTCCGAATTGATTTCACAATCGGCAAGCAGCACGATTACGATAATCGAGCGACAAATTTTGATCTTGTATTTCATCTCAGGAATTTACGAAAAATAATGAAAAAATTTTATTTCAATTTTTTATTGTAGTTTTCATTTTTAAATGGGAAAATTTCGTATATTTCCGACTTATACCTTACAATATTGGGACTTTGGGGATTGGGGGTTTGGGAGGGGGCGGGGGGTACTTGAGCCATTGAACGAATCAAAAATTAAAAAATGTATACGATTTTCAGCAGAAATTTTCATTTTTAACTTTCCGATAGGAAGTTATTAATTTCAAATTCAAGTTTTGAAAATGTATTTTTAGATATTTTAATCTTGTAAATATATTAAGGTTCACAGCCAAGTCACAAGGGTTACACAAAGGGTCACAAGGGGTCGCAAGGGTGTAAACAAGGTGTCACAAGGGTCACAAGGAGCCTGTGCCTTATCACAAGGGTAAAAAAATCGTTTTATCCATCGCGAGTTAATAAATATAACGAAATATTT
Organism: Psyttalia lounsburyi; assembly: GCA_030522865.1. Lineage (NCBI taxonomy): Eukaryota > Metazoa > Arthropoda > Insecta > Hymenoptera > Braconidae > Psyttalia > Psyttalia lounsburyi. Next base: position 9,185 of record JAPYZN010005377.1, on the reverse strand, counting down.
TTTTAACTATATAACTATTTAATTAATGTCCTTAATTTATGTCCAATACATTCAGCTTAATGCATTGAAAAAATGCTATTATTTTTAATTTCAAATTGTCGAAATGGGGATAACTAATTGAGATGGAATTTTTTGATTATTTTTCCCGAATTCCTGAGAAAAAATACATTGGAAGTACATGGTCAAAAGTTGTCGCTCCAGTTATCGGAATCGTCCTAAGCAAGCAAAGTTCCCGTTTGATAGAATGTCCAGTTAATTTCTAAGCAAATTCTGATTCGCATTGACCTCTTCAGCTTGAATTTCAATGTAATGACGTCATTCAATGCCAAAGTGAGTAGCCATATTTCCCAAATTCTCAATTGAAAATTCCCCCAAGCAATTCAATACTCGCAGTAGCATCATTTGGGCATAGTGCCACTCTCAAAATCCCACATATAGCTATATTTAATATATACGAGAGACACGTGATGTGAGCGAACGGGGCAATAGAGCCGCCGTAACACGGGACAGTCGAAGCAATTTCCCTCGACGTATTCGGCGACATATGCGTACGTGAGGTGAGACAGAAAGAGCTAGAGCCAAGAATCCGGAGGGAGTATTTTCCAGGCGGAAAGGGCGAAACACCGAGACGGAGGGAATCGTAAGGGGGTAACTGGAAAGGAAGGCCATGATATTCAGTGGTTTAGGACAAAACCAACGACGACGAACCCCGACGTCCGGCCACAGCTTGCACGGATGCCCCACGAATGTTAACGCGCGGTATTATACCTCGAGATGGCGGCGGGAGGGAGACCAGAGGGAGCCAGCAATAATTCTGATAACGCACCATGTTGTCATGTTGTGCCGAATACGAAATTTCCATTGTAATATTGCCTCGAGGTCTTCAATTTTATCCATCCCCTCCCGCCCCTCCCAATAATTGAGTACAAAGTTTCATCGAAAGTACGTTTTTCCCCTCCCTCCGATCTCCACTTTAAACGGCAGTTTAAAGTTGTCCTCCGTTACTCATGTTATTCTCCCTTTGCCGGATAAAAATTGAGAGTTTAGGGGACACTTTGCGCTTAAACACGAAAACGTTCTTTTTTCCACGGATGCAGAATACTTTTTTTCATATCAGAATGATTTACATTGAATGGCTCAACGGATATGCCGTCCCTGTAATACAAAATCTTGGCTGGAGCGGTTGGTATAACCGGGCAAATTGACAATTCAGAAAAAGTTTTAGATGCGTCACCTGCGGCCCTTGCACAACGAGACTACCGGATCGATAGCAAGTCCTCTCGCTCGTCTGGCCTGTTTGCCTGTCTAACTTGTGTATAAATTAATTTGGTGGGTCTATTGGCCGGAGTTTGCGATGAAAAATTATACTTTTGCACTCTTAAACCAGAAATGTCCCGCTGCGATTCTCATTTATTAACTGGGAGTGAGAACCTCCGGAAAAAATTAGAAACAAGTCCTCCAATTTTGAATTGAATGTGAAAAGTGATTTATCAAAATAAACAAGTGAATTATTTTACTGGATTTGATTTCAACTGCTGAGGGACTGATTTCAAATTGATTTGAACCGAATACGCTTCTCCCCTCCCCCAAAAGCTCGCGGACGTAGATGGCCATTTTGCATTAGAGTTATGATCCCGTTTCTTATGCCGAGGGGGGAGATCCCGCGCCATTGGGGAATTTCTTGACGGGCGAATGGTGAACAGACGGCACCAGTCCCCGTATTTTCTCGAACAAAACAATATTATCCCTTAAATCAAAGAATATTAAAAATTGGAAAGAGATGAGAGCAGTATTGGAGGGAGGGGTGATCGAGCGCCGGGGAAAAAGAGCAAGCGAGCGAGAGAGGCAGAGAGAGGGACACAAACAAGGAGAGATTGCAGAGTGATCCCGCCTACCTGGCAGCGCCAATTACTGTTGCTGGCGACCATTAGGCCCGTTGTTGTGTTAGAGAAATGCATGCGGCTGAGTGTGAGTATGAGAGACGGCAAAGAGGAAGGAAGAGAAAGGGCCCGGAGAGACCGGTAGGCCTCGTGGCCAAGGAAATCTATCCCCTCCGCCCTCTCCATCACACTATCCGCTCCCCTTTGCCTCCCCCTCCGCCATCTATACCATGACTTTTGCAGACCGCCCTGTAATCATCGCGAGTCAGTGGCGGCGGCCGCTAATTATGTTTCATAACACTTCTTACCCCCACCCCTTAAGTATCAGCCTCCCTTAAGGGCCACCTCATCATTTATTTACATCATATTTATATCCCAGGATGTACCATATACGTTTCGGTCTAGGATGTGCAAAAATTCGCGGGATTTTTTTAGCGGGACGCTCACCTTTTTAAAAATAACTTTGCTTTTTGATAAACAAAGTAGGGGAGACCCGGACAAAACGGAACGCCTGCATTTTCCAACGGTTATATAGATAATTTTTTTTTTGGATTTTTTTTAGCCTAAATAGCATAATGCAAACAAAATTATAACTAATTCGTCATTATTTAGCCCGTACGGGCAAAACGGAACACTCGAAAATTTGAAAAAATCCCAAAATTGCTTCAAATGCATAGTGAGGGCTTGATTTTCTCCGAAAATTATGTGTATCTGTATGTGCATCTCCATTATCCCTTTGGAGTGTACGCCATTTTACGTTAAAATCGTTATTATTAATTGTTTGTGTTAATATCGTTTTTATTTTGTCACAGATTTATAATTGTTGGAAAGAACATTTTAGTTTTCATTTTTTATATTCTCTTAGTCTAGCTGTCAAGCTGCCTGGCATGGAGTAGATCGTAAGAAAAAAATGAAAAAAATGAAAAAATTGAAAACATTGAAAAAAAAGAAAAAATTGAAAAAAATGAAAAAATTGAAAACATTAAAAAAAAAAGAAAAAATTGAAAAAAATGAAAAAATTGAAAAAAATTAAAAAAATTGGGCATTCGGTATGGCCCGGGTCTCCCCTACATTAAAAATTTATGCCCGATTAATTTTTCCATTTTTTTTTTAATTTCAAGTCCAATTTCAAGTGTTTAAAGAGAATTTTCACTTTAAAAATCTCATCCCTAGGAAATCGTATTTCCATTCCTTTTCTTTCAATAAACAAAATTTTGGGTTTTGAGATGAGGACTCCAGTTAATGTCAGCATCAGTTGTCACACCGGAAACAGTAACAATAAATTCAGCCGAATATTCCAATTTATTTTAGTGCCAGGCGGAAGTCAATTAAGGGCGGATCAAGTGAAAGAAGTATCTATGACTCTATCCTCCCGTTCTCAATTAATTCCACGGAACGTTTACTCTGCGCAAGGGTTTGTCCTACAACCACACAAAGCTTTCCTCGAGGGGGACGCACCGACTATCCGAGCACTTGGACTCGAGTGCCAACTGTGATGCCCCGAGTTTTCTCTCCCCTCGGTGTTTCTCCTTAGAAATCTGGTTTCCGAGGTAAGTATTATCTCCTTATTCGGCCGGTTAATTGATGTGGCACTGCTGTGGCCACACACTATTAAGTGGTCTCAGGATGTCCATTGGATGTCTGTAACAACGGGTTTATTATCTAGGACTGTATCTTTCGGGCTTTGGCGGGAATTAATTTTCTCCCTGGAAGATGTTACGGCACTGGGAAATTTTATCGCCTGCGAAAATGGCAGTTTCTGATTGCATGACAAGTGAACAGTCGTTTCGTATCTGATATACATAAAATATTTTTTTTAGTATATAATAATACCACACAATAAATAAATTTATTCTCAATGGTTAAAAAAGCGAATTTCAATCTGAAACGCACGATCTCAAATTCCCATTTTTTTGCAGAAAGTTTAAATTGCGATAATTGACAAGTTTTTCTTGGGCTCAAATTTAGAGACAGAATCGTCATTTAATGAAATTTTAATTTTTTGATATTATTAAATATTCTTTTTTTATTATATTTTGAAAATATTTTTTGAACCCCCTTTTTCTGGGTACACCTGAAATAGAAAAGTGAAATAAAACTTACCTCAACGTCTTCAAAGAAATGAATAAAGCAATGAAATCCATCCATCTAATTTACGATTGTAAATCCACAATAAGGGACAAAAATTCCCACAAGTCCCGCACTGGCCAATCTCGTAAAATTAACTCGGGAGTTGGTTTGCGAGAGAAAATCCGACATACGAGACAGAAATGTACACCAGAATTTACTGCAATTTTATTCCAACCATACCGCAATGACGTGTGTTATATACGCGCTCAGTCGCTGAGGCTTGCTGCCTAGGATTTGAAACTACCAACAAAAAAGGCATTTGGCATAACGATCGATCCATCATCGGAGTTTTGACGGGTCTCGTTTAGTAAGTTGACCTACAGTTTTGTATACATTTTTATAACGAACCAAAAAGAACAGGGGAAGGGTCGCACACGGGAAATCCCCCCCCCCCCCCCCCTTTTTTTTTAAACACGAAAACGGACTGAAAAATTCCAATCCGTAAGCTGTCAAAAACATCGGGGTTTCGATGTTTGTTTTAGGGAGGGGCAAATATAGCATTTTTGTGTCTTAAAATTCCATGAAATTTCAGATTGCAGACAACCTTTCTAAAAGCTCTTTCCAGCTGCCACTGAATTTATTCACATTTGTTTCAATTAATAATTTAATTAACGCTTATTAACTTTCTGGTGCAATAATTATTTTTGACAATGTCTTAGCAATGGTTCTCCAAATCAATTATAAACTCCAGAGCTATTATTTTTTGTAAAATCTCTTTGGATACGTTCCATTACTGCCTCGATATTATTGTTGAACAGTTGCACATCTCTTCCGCGAGAAATCAAAATAAATTATCATCCAATCCAGTAATGGGTCTTAATTTTCAAAGTGATCTTTCTCCACGCAGTCTGCCCTCAAACTACAGTCCTAATCACGAGTCCACCCTAAAAAAAATCCATTCCCGAAGTGAGCCTGCCTAAAATTGTTCAGGCTGATTAACTCCCGTCCTCCCAAGCTCCTCAGAATAACCTGGGGAATCAGCCCTGCAGCGGTTGCATCTCTCAGGGCGTTTAGAAACAACAAGAGCCGCCAACTCGCTTCACGCCATCTGGAGAATCCTGGAAGTGTGCCCATCACGAATCAGTCACTGAGACAACTGTCGTATTATCCGTCTTTATCCTCCAAAAAAAAACCACGTCTGGCGATGTCCGCCTGCTTTATTACGACCCTCCCTCTGCCAGCGGCTACCGTCAAAGAGCTTTTTTCGTATTATGTTTGGACTGGCAGTGCTTATTCGTGTGTGGATGTCACGCGAGCTCGTTTAACTCGTTCGCGGGGAGAAAAAAAAATGTTTAGATACTTTCAGTCATTGAGGGAATATCAAAAGCATCAGGACAAGACGGCTGGCACGCGTGTCCGATTTCCAAAGGCTCTTTACCATCAATTTTGTAATACGGAAATCAGCCCCCGGAGGAGTTCGCGATCAGCCTAACTATCAGTGAGTTTCGGCAGTTCTTGAAGTCGCCGACTCTGTAACTAACTCACACCGCCTGTCAAATATGATGGAGCAGGTTAGTACCCCATTGTTATGATATTGTTATTCTAAATGTTATGATTTATTTTGATCAGTCTCATTTTGGCGAAATGGCTTTTCGCGTGAGTGACTGAAACCGCAGGAGAAAAAGCCACTCGAGATTCTTTGTTACGAGGGAGTTTAGATATTTTGTAAATATTCCATGATTTTGGGGGAGAATGTTGGAGATGCATAAGTGGGCAGCTAGCCTTCAGAGAACCTGTCATCCTCCTTTAGAGAATAATGGGGTGAATTGTGGGGAAATAATAAAACACTGGTAACAACATTCAACAAATTTGGGGGTCTAATCGGCATGAACCGCTTACTATTGTCATTTCTTGAGTTTCATCTCGAAATTTCGAGGCTCGAGGGCAATCAAGAGGTGTTGTCGTTTCTTAGACACTCCAAATGTGCTTGAAAATTGTTGATAACTACCATGGTTAGCCCTCGCCACTCAAATTTCTCGAAGATTTAACAGCAAAGCCCAAAGTTTCGGTAAATTATAACCGAAAAGATGAGCTTCTCTTCTTCCTGCCCAGGATGTGCGGATAAGTAGAGGATAGTTTGGTGAAGAGAGACTATCGGAGAGGCAGAAGTGGGTATTTCGTGTCCAGAGAGCCTGTCATCTTCTGCGGGGATGGGTATCCAAATTTAATGATTGGCATTGGCCTAAGACCTAAATTTTCGGGTTGAGGTCATCTGGCAATGCTCGACAGTCTGATTTAATTTCACCGCTCTTATTCGCCATTTCCTTTATTGAATATCAACTGCGGAGAAATCCAAACTGAGCATGCCTCCAATCCAGCTAACCCGCCACCTTTTGTTCAGCAGTAAAATATGATGACTTGTAGGACCTCACCTACTCCGTTATGCTCATCCCAGAAGTCATCGTAGAGACAAAAAATTATGAAAACCTCCAGTATTTCTCACGCGATGTGATCCTTCTCACAATTTTATCAATGGCATCGATCAGAAACCTCCGCCACTTCAGTCCTGATATTTTTATTCTTCGTTTTCCATTCACTTCTACGCATCGAAAGCCCAAAGTTCCAATGGTAAGTGCCGCGTAACGTCGCAGCGATTTGTCCGGATCAGCGTCAAACTTTAAGGAGATTATAGGTTTGACTCTCGTCTCCTCTCTTTATTTTTTTCTCCTCCATTCAAGCTCGCAAGGTAGCAGTGGAATGAAATACATATTACAATAATCGACACTGAAGTAGCTTCTACCTGTTAAATGAAACAGTTGGCGTACTATATAATCCGCGTGACATGTCATTGTCCGGATAATTCACTCCCTCGAATAATTCTTAGTCAATACAAGGAGACAGTTAAATCCCTTCCTCGAATTGTCGATGCCCAATTTTTTGGATGATTTTTTTTAGATCGGGAGGCCAGAGGGGGAGGGCTAGCGCTGGGGCTATGAAGGTATTTGATGTTGAGAAATATCTACCCCTGGGATCAATACACAAAAGAGCTGATGCCCGGAGGGCCACTGATTTTTATCCCACTCGCATACACGGGATGATTATAAAATGTCAACTTTTCTCATTATCATACGTTTACGTTAACACGTGTTATCGAGATGCGATTTCTTATCGTTGAATGAGATTTTTTCGGGGGAAAATACACCCAGAGGAGCAATATCCTTAATTTTTTTACTGGCTTTATTTTGATTTTGCCGGGTCATTGTCTATTTTGGGGTTTAGCATTTTATGGAATTCTGAGGTTTTTATTCTGTTCGAAATTTACCAATTTTTAGAATAAAAATTTCGAAAATGTTGTTTGAACATTTCGAAGACTGTAAATATAAAAATAATTTGACAATACTTAAAAGAATGTAAGTTAAGAATTTAAGATTATATCGACAGTGTAAATAAATCTCATGTATGGATTTCCACACTTTAAACAAAAAAAAAAAAAAAAAAAGACATTTCGAAGGTTCGAAGGTTTTGAAGGTTTCGAAGGTTGGTTGGGCTGAAAATATCTGAATTTTTTCTTCAGTTATTTGTGGATTAAATATATTGAGAAGGCAGTCCCACCTATTTAAAGCCATTTCCCCCCATTAATCCCACCTTAAAAAAAAAGTGAAACGCATTCCCCCTACCTAATTCCCAACTGTTGTTAGGTGAGAATCTTAATTATCTTTGAGTATTCCAAAATGGAGCAAAACTGATTTAATTTGAGACGAAAATGTTTTTAGTGTCTTCAGTTTTGCCAGTAAAAACCAAAAGATTCGCCTCAAAGAAAGCGCCGGGTCACACATACAGCACTTCCGGTCGTTTTGCTCTTCCGTCAGTATCTGGATGGTCGTTTTGCAGCAACGATTGTTACCCTGTCGTGCGTCCCCTTCACCGTCAAAGTGACTCGCGCCAGTTGATAGTTATTACTCACGTATTATTAATATCCCGGCATGATCAGGTACATTACTGGAATTGTAACGATCGAAATGCTCCGAGAGTCGTTAACGTTTGGCAACTCCGCGAGGAGTGTTCGAAAAAGACCACTTCAAAGGGGTACACGGAGCGCAGCGTAAACAAGCGTCTGTGGGATTTTAGTATTATATCTTTATGTCTGGAGTGTGTACACAACTGAAAGTCCGTCCCTCCTCCGCTCTACTTAAAAAAGGGAAATAATGGAGATTTTTTTTTTGCCTCGCCGCTTTTATCGACAGAGACATAAACGCAGCAGTAGGCGTGATGGCAAGGGTTCGCAGAAGAAAATTAACAACACGTATTTCAGAAAAAAAATATATATATAAAAATTCCCTTTCGTTACAGTTGATACATTCGCACTGAGAGAGTAATTACCAACGATTAGCGATACTCAACAGCGCGTCCACAGGTATCTGGCTACCGATTTGCCAACTCCTACCTGCTATATACTTCGCATTAGTTTCGCATCGTTTGCCGTTTTCCTTTCAAACTTCGCCGCAGTGTGCTCACATAAACTGTTTCCCATTCGTTAATTATGGGTTATTGTTGAGATTTTTTTTCGTCTGCTAGTTCTAGTATTTTTGCTCGGTTCACAAATTTTTCTATAATTTTTCTTCGGGGCTGTTATTAGAGCTCTGTCGCGCCGCGATGAGGAGAGAGGGGAATGCATTCAAATAGTTCAAAATAAAGTATTCTCATAATTCGATAAACAAGATTTGGATTTTGATTGGTATCGAATAAATGTTTTTGTATTACTCATAAATTCGAAGGATGTATTTGCGCGAAATCAAGGTTTTTTCTGGGCCTGAAGAAATATTAAAGTATTCCCCAATGCCGGTAAAATTATTTTCCAACAAAAATAGTTTATCTATTTACTTACAATTCCACCCAATAAATAAAAAAAAATACTTTTATTTCCATGCAGCAGTCCCCCCTTGAAGTCTCTAATACCAAAAATCCTGAGTTTATCGGTCCTACAAAAAATAAACTAAACATGTCTCCCCAAAACCCTCCAAACGCAGGACAAACCCAATAAACTACCCCAAAAACAAGCCCCCCTCTCGCAAGAGCCCCCAAGAAATACCGTCTCTCTGGAATAATAACACCGACATAATCGCCCGGGTTTCACTCCCATATTTGCCGTTTCTCGCGCGCATTCCCCCCCCCCCCTCCAGTCTCCGCAAAACCCCCCTCAAAAAAAAAAAAACCCGAGAAATCCACCCACTGTCA
>JAPYZN010005370.1:0-10707 GCA_030522865.1 Psyttalia lounsburyi | reverse complement strand
ACCTTCCGATTATGCACCGGGTGCTCTCCCAACTGAGCTATCCGGCTCCTAGCCACTTCTTCATTTCAAATTTCTTGTATATATTGAGCTCCGCCGCCCGCCTATCGGCAATCATTTTTACATCAAAGACGGGAAATTTATATAGCGTTCCACATTCTTGTCTGTTCATTGTCGTTATTTTTGAATATACCCTTTTGTTTATTAAACCATTTCTCTTAATGTTTTTCCTCTCAAAGTTCTCGTCCAGTCTATTAGCTATTAAGTCTAGGGCAAACAGGGAATAAAAACCGACATTTTAGTTGAGAATCAGTTTTCTTGGATAATATTTCATTTGCAAGGGCTACTCGCGACATAACAGACGAATTAAAGTCAGTATATATTACACATCACAAAAATGTAAAATTCGAGAATTTGGTATTCAGGATTGGGCTTGAAGGTTTGAAATTCAAAATTCCAAAATTAAAAATATGCAATTTGCAAACTTTTAAAAATACGAAATTTGCAATTTGAAAACTTGCACTGTGACAAGTGATTATTCGAAATATGAAATTAAAATTTCCGGAATAAAAATTTCGCAAATAGCTAAAAAGGTGTACTTTGAAATTTAAAATGTGGAATTTGCAGTATGAAATTGAACAAATCCGAATTTTAAGTTTGAAATTTGAAATCGTAAAGTGTAAAAACAAAAGTAGTACAAACAATGACGTCCACGTCGCGACCGCTTGCAGCCGAGAGATGCTAATGTTCTTAGAATATAAAATTGAAACATATATACATAGAACAAACTGTTTCAAGTTTTAAGAATTATCAGTTTTCAAATTAAGCGATTGAAGAATCCTAAAATCAAGAACCTGTGACACTAATTTTGAGGGACAAAATCACTGAAAATTAGGGAGAATAAGCAACTAAGCTGTAATTAAGCTGTTTCAAATGAACTTAAAAAGAATTCTATTAAAAGAGAAGCTTTCGACGCTGAAGTGCAATAGTTAATAAAATTTTTGTTTCCAAGTTTTTCTTCATTGAGGTCTGACGGTTTCCTGATTTACCTTCCCAATTAAATGGTCATCATCTGCTTATTTTACTGGCTGACTGTTCCGGCTGCTATTAAGGGTCTCTTACCAAAACGTGATGTCGAATGGTACACAAAGCCTGAAATAAACTTCACCAGTTTAAATCCCCTGTCATATTCTGCAACCCCAAATATCAAGATCTCCAAAAGGAAAGGGAAATCCTCAAGAATGATTCAATAATCCCGCAGCCCAACGTATATATCGCCCTGAAACTCCAGATAAGCATCAATGAATCCAATGTATTTGGCAATATATTGCAAGATCAAACGCATAGATTATGTATGTAAAGAGCATTGCTCGTGTCTCACTAGTTCTGAAATCATGCAAATACTAATAATGGCATGATGAAGCGGCGAGTAATTGGAATGCAAACACCGAATGAGTCTGTGTATCCGTGGCAATGCGCATAAAGACATAGTTATTAGGTGAGGGGGTACATTTTGGCTTGAAGGAGTCACCAGCGGCCCACAGTCGTCTGTGTTAATTTCAGACTCACGGAAGCGCAGAATTTCAGCGCGACAGAATTCCCCTTCGCTTATCTCTCTGACATGGACAGAGTCTTTATATATACAGGGCGGAGGCAAAGGCACGGGGTTCGCCCGGTAATGAAAACCCTTGAGCTCGTTTTTGTCACGTTATTGTCTCGTAGACTCGGACAAATGGCTATGAAGGTGTATGAGACGAGTAGGCAAACAATTTCTCTTCCCTCTGAAATGCACTTTAAAATTGTTCACTAATTAAATACCAATGGCCATCGGGATGACCACAGTAAGATATCTATGGTTGAAGTTCATCAATCATTGTAATAAAACTGAAGAAAATTAAAATCATAAAAATGAAACGATACCATTTCGAGGATTTATCATTGACCCCATTATTCCTATCAACATATTCAAGAATATTTGTGAATAAATATCAGTCATATCTCTGACTTTTCCCACTCACTCGAAAATATGAGTAACTTTGGCGCTATTACAGGCTACGCGCCGGTGGGTCTTTAAAACATGCCTGGTTGGCATTTTGCTGTAAGCATAACATGCATAAAAATATTATCCACAACCATTTAATACGATGGTAAATGTTTTTATTTCATAGTTGAACTTTTCTCTGCCTTGGTTGATTGAGTTCTGACAATTTTTTTCGCTGTATTTTGAAAGAATCGGGATGTATCATAAAACTGAGTCATAGGGTTGGCTTTCAGTCTCAAATTCTTCCACTCGAATCAAAAGCCGAGCTAATTAAGACCGTCCTCGACTAACCACCTCGTCTTTTAATCTTGCTTTTTTGTCATTTAATGGACGTGGTATTCCATACGGAGGAACTTTCTATGATTTCAATGGGTAAAAAAAATATGCATAACAATGGGTGGAATGTATTCAATTCACAGTAAATTTCAAGGAAGGGTTTCAATAACATAACATGCAAATAATACAAATGAAGAAGGTGAAGCAGGGGAAAAAAGAGATTCTGGGTTATGAAATCTGTCAGTGAAATGCGTTGTGAATGGATATCCCGTGGGTAGTGTCCGGAAGCGGCACTTTTACAAAAATTAATCTCCCTCATCACGATGTTATCGAGCGCAGGCGACTCATGTTCGGGTATCCAGACGAAAGCTTGAATCCGGAGAGGAGGTGTGGGGGGGGTGGGGGGGCTGAGTTAAAAAAATTGTTAAAAATATCCTGCCTTTGGTGACGTGAACCGCGATGAAAATATGGATACACAAAAAATCGGATAATCGGAAAGGATAAACTACAGTACATGTGAGATAATAACATATCGATGGCTGCAGGCAGATTAAGATTGGGAGAATGGAGAGATCGGAAAATAGGTGTAACAATAATGCTCAAAGCGAAGAAAAATAGATGACTATAAAAGGATAGGCAAAGCGTATATATAAAGCTCATACAAATAGGCTGTTTTTGTTATTTATTGCAGATATCTTTTTCCTTCAGTAACCGAAATTCATAGCCATGGATTTTGGAATAGCTATAAGGGATGAAATGTAACATTATATATAACTATATAATAAAACTACAATATAATTCGGGCTATACAATTCGCATTGAAGTCTCAGTTACCAATGATTCTCCTTTCCACTAATTTCATCATAATTCATGGATTCTAATCATCCAATTCGAAATTTTCCCATGAATTAATTCCAAAGGCGCAATTGAATTTTGGTTATCAATTATAAATGATTAGAAAAGACTTAGAAAAGGACAATATGATGATATTTCGCCTCATTGGCGATCAAGTCTTTTCCGGTGAATGTGACTTTTACGCTTATATGGTCTTCATCACCATTCATTATCGCAGACGTAATATTTAGTCATTGCTCACAAAAAAACAAGGAAAAACGAAACTCTTCTCATTGTATTCCAATTTTTTCTAAATGTATCCTAATTTTTTCTGTGCGGAGAATAAATTAAACCCCCTTCTGCAACTTAATTACATTAAACATAGGTGAATCATCTATCGATTTATCGTACTTTTCCTCCGTCAGTCTGATCAGCGACGCCAAAATATCTGGAAGGGCGACATACGCCATACAGAGCTTTATTTTCATCATTTTTCTACGTCTATATTATATTATCGATGTCAGCAGACATATATTTATACGTCGTTATTAATGAGTATGAGTTGAATTGAAAAGGAAACAAATTCAATACGATTCCAGTATGTAACAGTTATTAACAACAATTTTTTCCATTTCATAATTTAATTTCGTTTTATTGACTTAACTGAATTTTATTCCAGTATAGGAAATGTTAATGCAGTGTATAGAAGACCATTCGTTTTCCATATACAGAATTGAACAATTGTACATTTTGTGACATTAAATTTTTCACAATAATTGCTACAAACTTGTGAAATCGTTAAAGTTTCAATTAGCCTCGTAAAGTTTCTTCATTCACAGAGCTTAGTTAATTTCGTGCGCATGATCATGTAACACTGCATGTACGTTGCTCTGACAGGGTGGCTCTACCCACGTGGCACAACACTGTGCTGTCAGTCGCGGAGAGGCAACCGTGCTGCGTAGCCGACTATCAAGTTATCTCCTTATTTTTTATCGGGTTTATAATAGTGACTTTTAAGTTCTGTGAATCTGAATTTCGGTTTGTGAAAAACTTATTGATTTACCAGAATAATTGACTTTCGGCATTTGGTGAGTGTATCTATATTTTTTTTTCAATTGAATAGAAGATAGTTTTCTGTAATTATAGAGTTGTGTCCACTGAGAAAAGAAACTTCGCTCTTTAAGAATATTAGATCGTTGCTCAGTAATCGGTTCCAAATTTTAGATATCTATCCCCTAACTTTTTTAAGGATTTTCAATTGTGGTATTTAATGTGGAAAACGTACAGGTATTTAATGATTTTGTTACTAAAGCGAAATGACACTATGATTCATTTCCATCATTCAACATCCTCTTTAATTTTCAGTAAGTAGAAAAAAATACATTTTCTGCTTTTACTAATACAAATGATGTACCGCCATTTGCTTATTCTAGAGAAGTAGACATTTTTGCAATAACGACCGATTTTAAGTATGACGAAATATCAAATGTTTCAGATTCACTTCTTCCAAAATCGAAGAAATAAATTTCCGATTATGGCATTGTTATACTGCAATGTTATTTTCCTCAATCCGGAGCAATATGGCACCGTTCAACTTTTTTTTCTGTTTTGTGCATTTACGCTGCATATTCTTCTGTTACTTTTGTCTGGAGCTTAAAATGAAAATAGATAAAAGTCATATCTGAAATTCACGGTCGTCATATTAGGTTTATCTTTGGTATCTATTAACTTAATTCAATGTCTCATTCTAAACTTCTGAAATTTCGTAATTTCCTCAATTTATGACAATCGGGAAAACCGTGACTTGCTAATTTCCACACACATCAGTGAATTCTCAGTTACTATACGTCAGCTATGATATATTAGTTACACCTAGTAAATAAACTGTTTTTTCACATAGAATATGCGGAATCGAATGGAGAGTGCTTTTACCTCCCATCGGGCAACTCTGCATTTCATGCGAAATTTTGCTCGTGACGTTCCGATGAATAGGCCAACATTTTAGGTTTATCTTTCTTTTACCTACATTCTCTTATAATCTCCTCACTCGTCTGTTTCTTTATTCCACTCCATTCCAACCGTTAAAAAAATCCGTTTAATGGTTTTGTGCAAAGCCTTACCGTTCCACGGCTTGAAATTTCGTCGATCTTTTCACTATTTTTACTACTTTTTACTATATATCCCTAACGATGATTAAATTGACATTGTTAGCTTTAAAAATTTGAGGGGAATAAATATATGACAAAAATCATAAAACATCATCAGTAATTTATGTTTGGACTTTACTTAAGATTAGATACACATTTTAAAGAAACATAAAATGCCTCAAAGGAATCATCGATTTGTATAAAAGCAATGACCAGGTGATCACAGCTTTTTTAAAAAAAGATGACGCACAATAGCGGAGGAACGGGGCATACATTTCTGATTAAATAATTGTAGAAAAGAATGCAGGGAAACGAAATGTCTTTAATCATCAGTATTTCCCGAAAAAAACATGCAAATTGAATGAGTCAGATTTGATTTCCAAGCTTTTAGATATACCCTTAAAATGACATACCCTAAAAACTTCTAAAGACTGTTCGGTCCTTTTTTTTCTCTAAGTTTTGGAATAAACACAAGAGTCTAGGTATTTAGAAAAAATATCCGTCTTTGGAAGCTCTTTCAAATATCTTTGGACAAATTCTTCATAAGATCTTTTTGGGTCACCAAAAAGACGTTCAAAACACTAATATCTTCCAAATATATCTTCTCTTCGGAAGACAATTTTTTATTATTAACGATGAAAAATACAGTCTCGCTTCTGTTTTTAACTTAATAAATGCCATTTCACTCAATACCATCGTTCTCCTACCTAAATCAGCGATATACACAAATTAAAAATTTTCTATCGGAATGGGGTTTGAACGTACAACCTACGGAGTTGTAGCATAACGCGTTACCACGGAGCTGTCGCACACAATTGTTATTCTCATAGATGACAATGATAAATCAAGCCTAGAAATAAAAAACTGGATATATTTTTTTTTTCTCATGAATGAGTTCGCTGGATGATCCCCGAGGGTTCCGACATCACCTCGAAGACCACCCAGCAAGCTAAGCGATACCCTCAAGTCCTAATCGCTCTGCAATAGTGCTCCCTCCAACGAGAGGGTGAACTCTACTGCAGTCCGGAATCATGATGCCGAAGTAGTCGAAGAGAGCCAAGGATGACAGCCTTCTGCATCTGGCCAGCCAATGTTAAGGCATCGCGCCTGGAGGCTGGGATCACCTCAAGCGCCGATACAAAAGTCTGTCTCATGCCGCTGAGAGAACCAATGATCAGGACCACCACCGTGACCCTGAACCCACGGATCAACTAACGCAGCTCAAACAGGAGAGGCTGGTATTTGAGCCGTTTCTCCTCTCCTTTTTGAGATATATTGCACTCGGCTGGCGCCGAAAACTCAATCACATAAATGACTTTGTTTTCAAAGTCGAAGAGGACGATATCTGGCTTTTTTGCTGTTACGGGCCTGATAGTCGCAAATGAGAAGTTCCAGTAAATCTTACACATCTCATTTACGGCAACGGACTCAATATCTCCTGGAGCATAAGGCAGAATGGGCGTTCACTCTATCCCATAAGAGTGCCGTAGATGGTAATACAACACTCTTAAAGCCGCGTTATGTCGGTGGATATAACTCGTGATTGCATACGTCGGACAAGCCGACAAAAAAATGCATCAGAGTTTCCGGCGACTGCTTGCAAGCCCGACACCTAACATCCGGAACTTGCAATTTCAAAATGATAGACCAGGGTGTTTATCACGCCATCCTGACACGCACAAATGAAGCCCTCGGTTTCAGACATCAAGCCAGCTGACTTCAAAAACGAGAAAGTCAGCTTAACGGACAAACCCTTTTCTTCCACATGACGAAAGAATACACCATGCATGGGCTTGTCAACGTGTAGGCGAAACAAGGTGGCCTGCTCCGCCCCTTGATGGCCGCTCTTTTTCGAGATTTAGTCATTCTGGCTAATGAATGATTTGCCAGCTGACCATCCCGACCACGACGAAATTCTGATCCGGGAGCGTCAGCTGCGGTTATTATTATTACTATTATTATTATTATTGTTTCTAGACGAAAAACCATTTTTCTGCCAAAAATATTTTGAACGAAAAATCAATTTTGAACTTCCTGATGAGGAAGTTATTGTTTTCACCCCGAAATTGGAAGTTGCTAATTTCGTGAAATGTCGACGTTTCATGACCAGGAGAAGCTCCCCCGATGGTTTTTCGAATGATGTCTGTGTGTGTGTGTCTGCGTGTGTGGGTGTGTATGTGTGTGTGTTTGTGTGTGTGTGTGCGAGCGCGTGTGTGTGTGTGTGTGCATGTGTGTGTGTGTGTATGTGTGTGTATGTGTATGTGTCTGTGGACCGTTTTTTTCGTTCACAATCCCGAAGACATGGGTGATACGATGGAAACGAATTTAGTCGCGATCGATAGGTCTTGTCTAGTACTAGAGCTCCTTAGGTTGGGAACCGCCTGCTCCTACCCGACCCTGAGTTTAAAAAAAAAATGCTAAGTTTGGATATTTTTTCGTTTACCCTCCCGGGCGCATGCGTGATGCGATCGAAGCGATCGAGGTCGTGATAAATAGATCATCACTCGGTCAACATTTTGTCAGCATGGGAACGAATTCCCCCCACCCCCCGCCGAGTTTTTTTCAAAAAAGGGTTTTCAGTAAGAATACCAACGGCTTTCATCGTATATTTCAGTCATATTATTCGTTCACACTCCCCGCCAAACGCGTAGCGCCATCCAAATTTTTTCGATCGCGATCGATATTTACCTACCAGGTCGAGATCACATAAAAACGGGAGTGAAAACTCTCCAGTCTTTTTTGAGTTTTCGGAACAATAAGGATAAATTTTGGATTTCTTTCGTTCATGCTCCTGGGTGCATGCGTCATACAATTGAAGTGATCGAGGTCGTGATCGATAGATCATCAATCGGTCAACATCTGATTAGCATGGGAGCAATTTCCCCCTCCCCCCCCGCCCTTAAATCTCAACGTTAATATTTCAGCTTATCGGGAAGCTAGTAGTTACGAGGCTCGTCAAGGGCCGAATGAAAGAAAAAAATCGCGTTACGAATCGTGTTGAGAATTAGTCGGGAAGATAGTAGTTCAACGCAATAATAATAGGAGCGAGCGTAGCGAGCGACCCACAACCTCGACCAATTTTTTTAAAGGAACGTTTATTTACTTCATCTCTAGGGTTGAATCAAGAAATTTTGAGGGCCATCTTAGTACTCACCGCGTTCTGTGAGGGGATGAATGATGGTGAACACACTCAGGATAGCAGCTTCTTCTTGAGAAAAAAGATGACACACACTTTTAAAAAAAAGTGGCAAAAAATGGAGACAAATTTGTACATTAGGGATTAACCTATTGCAACATTAAAAAAATTTAGATGCAATTGTAAGATTTCCATTTATTAAAATAATTGTTTTCAAAGAGTCGTCTAAAATATGATAGATGTTACTTCTATTAGTACTTCAGGTGAGTCTCAAACCGTTACGAGGAGTATACAATAAAATAAGTAGGGGTTGTGCCTTGGATGGTACTTCTTTTCGGCTGTCAACCATTTGTAGTTATAGAAAAAATACTCAAAAAAAAGACTCAAAGAACAATTTCCATGGATCCATTCGGAAGCGTGCTACCAATTCCATTGGCAGCACGCTTCCGTTTTTCAACGGTTGGGAATTAGGTAGGGGGAATGCGTTCCACATTTTTTTAGGTAGGACAGTGGGATTAATCGGTGGAAAGGATTTTTGGATAGGTGGGAATTCCTCCTCAATATATTTAGTCCACAAATAACTGAAAAAAAAATTCTGATATTTTCAGACCGAAACTGCCAGTCGCGTTCAATTTGTTATCTCCTCCAAAACCTGAAAGTTTGTTTACCGGTAATTGATGTTAACATTTGACAAAGAAACTAATTGAGAAAGTGGTAAATTTTCGGAAATAATAAAAAAACATTGAACGAAACGTGATCATCTGATGAAACGACGGACGAAGAAGAAATTAACAGAAATTTTGAAGCAGAAACGCATGTAATCGTAGAAACTAACTCTCTGCCAAAAAAATCTGTTGACAGATACATTCTTGTGTACGAAACATATAAAAAATGGAAAAATAGTATATATTGTAATACCTGCCGAAAAAGTTCAGTTTTTTGTACGGTTTTTCGTGCGTACAGTGGTACTTTTCCGCACAGTATACGTAAAAGGCAGAGGTCGGGCGTAAAGTAAAAACCGAGTGCGTAAAGCGAAGGACATGACCTTGACGAACATGACCTTGACTTCTCCGCACTCCGCACACAGAAAAACCCCTTTGCCCTGCAAACCTCTCCTCGAAGCGAACTTTGGCAGGTATTGCATAAAATTAGGTGTGCAACACGTGCGTATCGCCTTCTTCGCCTCGTGTGATCGCCTAGCACTCGTGCAAGCGATGCACGACTCGTGTGAAAAAGTGCTACTTTACGCACTAGTTGCACAATATACTATTAAGCAACCAGTATGATTTAGATTTTATGGTTGTGGCACGAGCTGAAGGCGAGTGTTTCAATCCCACGAGCGAGAAAAACCAAAACGCACGTGTTGCAATAGAATTTTATGTTACAGGTCCCGAATTCTGCGATTTAACCGAGCGGAGCGAGGTTAGAATGGGGGGATTCTGGACACCTGTGAGATAAAGAAAATCAAAATACCTTACCAAAATCTGAGGAGAGTAATAGAGTTATTAATAGAGTTATATATTTCAACAATAATTTGTAGATGTATTTGATTGAGTTCTGCTCCCGACCAGCAGCACTCGCTTCGCTCACGCCGCAAAAGTCGGGGCAGGCATCAATATATCTTTCGATGCACAGACGCAATTAGTCCGGACTTTCGACCGGATATCAAGAAAACCAGTATACACTACACGGGGAGATTGTTGAAATCCCCGAACAGCCCGCCATGATGCTCTCGACTTCACCTCGGGCATCATGACGCGCAGTGCGGGAAATTCAACTTTCTGCCATTGTAGTGTAATATACTATTTCTTCGTTGCTCGGTCGGAAGTACGTACTTTCTGCTGCGATTTTGAAGCAGAAAATTTCATTTCCTGCCATGGTTAAGCTACACGCAGGCCCTCTACAACAGCGGGAGTAAAAACTTACTCATGTGCACTGATCGAGAAACGCGGGAGCGTATCGGCCAAGTAACCATTTTGCCTATTGCGTCTCTCATCTCACTAATCATCTCTCACTTATCAGGCCGAGAGAAAAAAAATGTTCAAAACAATAGTCAGGACCAACGTACTTGACGCGCAATTTCAGACCCATTTTTTAAATTATATGTAAATATTTATGAATCAATTCAAAAGAAACTTTCTATTACGTGCAAGAGGCTTTTATGAGAGAAAGAGAGAGTACATACAGGGTGTCCCATTTGAAATAATCCACCTAAATATCTCCTGAAGGGGTTAAGTGACAGGAAATTTTTGTAGACATAAGTTGTAGGGTTTCGA
>JAPYZN010005368.1:0-10215 GCA_030522865.1 Psyttalia lounsburyi | reverse complement strand
GTTGGGGTCTCCAGCCTTGGAAACATAGTTATTTTTCAATGTTCCTTCAAGCTTGATTCAATCTTGGATGTCGAGGCTCGACAAGTCTTTGTCAACCCTAGAGCAAGCCTGATCAAACCGTGTTTCAATCGTTCATTCCTACCTGGGAGGATTATCAGCGCCCTCGTAGACGCGAATTGTGAGCGAATTTTAGGATTAAACTGAATAATTTTCAAATTTCCAGCAATCAAATTACAGAAGCTATTTGAAATTATCAGAATTCTCAGAAGTTATGTAGATTGTTCGGTAATTGGAAATTTTAAAGATTTTGTCCAGTGTGAAATTGTTGGTGTGATTGGAACTTTACAGAGAATTTTTATTCATTTGTTGAGAAATTCTGTTGTATTCCAGAAAAGTTCTATAATTTTTTCGAGTTTACACGTCCTAATGCAAGACTTGTAATCATATTTAAAAAAAATTAAGACGTGTACGTGTGCGTGCGAAAAAGTAGTCTTTTACGTACTCGTAACACAGTATACTATATTCATACAATTCAATCTGTCAGGGTACCTAAGCGCGCAAGATTTAATTGTGCTGTGATAGCATGCCAAGTCAGCTCATTATCATTGCTATATCTACCTAAACCGTTCTGTCAGAGGTCAAGTTGGTTCCCGGCGAGAGAAATCAAAATCCTCTTTTCCTGAAGTACCATATTCAAGTGCAATCTTGAAAATAAGCTGTATTCCATAGGGAAGCATGAATTGAAGAAGTGACCCTCACAAATTGCGGTTGAGAGTATCTCAGGTGCTGACGCAATTTCAGACGATTCTCACTGCGCAGGTTTTTCAACGACTTTAGGGAAATTTTGATTCAATTTTATTACGCCTCCTCCCGTGTTTCAAATTGAGAATTCCCTTTTGGATTCGAAAATTCATTACCCCGTCATTTTTTTCTAACTTGTCAATTCGATAGATAAGTTGTTGATGCTTCCAAAATATTTGAAACAAATGTTTTGGAGTATTCTGATAATTTAAATATTTAAATATATCTTTTACCATGAACTCGGTTATTTCAAGAGATTTTCTTGGCGGATTTGGAATAACCATGCTCAAATATTTCTAGTGGTGGTAATCGCATTTCCATGTCCGGGGACGTAGAAATCTTGGGCAGTGTCCAGTGTGAAGCAAGTTCAGGGCAGAAAGCATGTGACTGAATATGAATGCTTCCTTTGCCATCAATTAATTAGCAGAGGTTCTAAATACGTTCGGTATAATGACTTTCCCATATCTTTTTTCCATATCCTTATCATATCTGCTATTTACAATTTAAAAAAAATCCTGGTTGTTCTGTTTTAATTATAATCCTGATTTTTTTTCGGAAATGAGAATGCTAAACCTTCTGAACTGGTGGTCCGCCGTCAGCCGAGTTAACTGGCACGGTTGACACAGTGCCGACCATGTTAAAGTGAACGTGATGTTGCCACATTGTTATCTTGACGACTACCTGAGGCCCGTGGTGGGCGAACTAACGCATCCATTACAGCAACAACGCGCCTGAAAATCGACTGTCAGTATTCACTGGTTCCGGACGGCGTAACGCCTTTTTCCCGTACCGTTCTTAATAAATTTTGATTTTACACCGCAAGTAGAATGTTTTATAATATAAAAAGGACCTAAGCCCTAGTTTAGAAGGTTTGAAGTAGATATTTTAATTTTTCTTCATTTTTTAAACGGCAATTACGAGAGTCTCAAATGAAAAACGAAAGCCTGATCAAGACGCTTAATAAAGCCTTTGAATAAATAATCGAAAAAATGAAATATCTTGGAAACTTTTAGTCAATACGTACGTAGATTTTGATTGATTAAAAGTGACAAAGCATGAAGATGAGAATTTTGCTAAAAAATGGAACTGGTTGAGTACTTTTTGAGATCTTTAAGTGAACGGTGTTCGAAAAATTTTCACAATCTGTTTAATTATAAATTTGAATCAGCCTTTCTTCAAGATTAAACATGATATGCATGAGAGAATTCATATCAAATTACAAGTTGATGTATTGATTACTTCGAAAATGAGAGGGTTAACAAAGACTTTGAGCAAAATATCGAAATATCTCGAAAACCCTATGAACCCTCAGACTGAATTGGTTATTGTTATGAAGTGGATTTGATTAAATTTCAGTTAATGAATAGTTAACGACTGCACATTCGACAAGCCTTTATGACGCGCCTTCCAGTTTTCAAACGAACCATTCGGGAACTGTTAACGACTATTTGTTTGGTCATATTCAACTTAATAATTCATGACTAGCTAACGAATTTTATTTATAAATAACGAATTATTTTGATATCAGCATTCTCATATTTTGATTAATAAAGATAGAAAGCACCAAAACTAATACTTTGAATATAAAATTCGAATTGGCTGAATAGTTTAAAAGATAAAAAACCACGAAAAGTAAAAACGAAAACATAGGCTGTCTCTCTCTTTTGTACGATTCCTTTTGACTCCAACGTACGATAATCTATGGTGTACTTCAGTGTTTTGTCCCGCATAATCAGATCCCAATATTGAGTTTTCCTTTCAAACCCACTTGTCGGCCATGACCTGTATTTTATTAGTTACGATCCCTTCTACCCTAGGCAGGTAGAGTAACTAGGGGGCACCTTTTGTCAACTATTTCGAGTCAGCTAATAACCCAGTGTCCGCAACAAACATAATTTTTTGAAAATGGAACACTTGAAAGATTTCAAGGTTTCCATTTAAAAGCAAAATTATATTGAACAAACAAACAGGAAATTCGGACATATGATGGAGACATAAAAATATTGAAGCCTCTATCATCCGATGCTGGTGCCCATATTTTATGCAAGTTGTCTGTTTTATTCTCGAATTGTGAGTAATCGTGGTTTCAGATAAATACTCTCAATTTAATAACTGGCATAGAGTATATTTCACTCCTAAGACCCATTTCGTTAGTTGCGGAACATGAAAAACCGTTAACAATCTAAAAAAATAACTGTTCCATTAGATTCCTTGACTACAGTAATTTTTTAACAAACCCATCAAAAGCATCTCCCGTTAATAATAATGCACGTACTTCATACCAAGCACTCATTGAATTACTGTATGTAATGGTGAGAACAAAGACGTGCCTCTTGAGCTGGAATTCATGTGGGTAACCACGTGCGAACCGTAAGTTTAACTTTGATCATGATGCGATCTCTCTATCCCACCCCCGTTAAAATGCCTCACAAACATCGAATGTCAGTAGTAAGAGTCAGCGTATGCCCACCCTCGTTAAACGCATGCCCGGTGCAATCGCAGTTTTTTCCGGAACATTTAATCATAACGCACACTGAAAAAAAAAGATATTTTTCACACGTATGTCTTTGCTTGGATCGAGACACTTATTGCTCGAAAATGCTTGCCGCTTCACTATTTTTTTAGCTATAAATCCAAATTTAATTATGCAAAATCCACTTGATGAGATTTAAAAAGGTACTTTCTGTTTGTGAACCAACTGCACTTCATCTTCTCCGCATCAAATATAGTAACAGTTGTAAATATTAATTAGCAATAATATTACCCCTGCAAATATTATTCAACAGTATTACTAGTCACAATTAAACAACGTGAATATATTACTTAGTAAAAATATTCCTCCTAGAAATCTTACAAAGAAAATATTACGATTTGCGAATAATACAGCAGAAAAATATCATTATCATAGTTTGTGTTAGTAGTGATGAGCGACTATGTGTGTGTATTGTTGTTTTGTATAGTTAATTTGAACATCACCTTACCGAATCAATGTGATATAAATCTGGCCCATTGTAGAGAGCTGTCGCTTTCTGTTGCCGATTATATAAAATCAATATATTTTGTATACAATTCTAAGAATTTTTCAGAAATTTTGTTGGCATCACGCATTCAATTAGCTGGTAGATCTAAGTCATGTCCATATTGAAAAGTGTGTCACTGTATTGCAAAAGGATCAGGCATCGGTGGAATTGTCATGTAGTGGATTTAGAGCTACGAAAATATTGCGAAATACGGTGCACGACTTCACGTTCTTGTTAATGGTTATGCCGAGGATGACGATATTTTGGAGTACTTTCGTGTTCTGGCTCACAATGTTGTGTTATGAGATAATATTCATCTTCGTGTGTGTCACATTTTCTTCGGGTATTTTTTGTAATATTTTGAGGTGTCATATTTGGAAATAATAATATTTTTGGGCGTAATATTTTGCAGTAATATTTTGAAGGGTGTTATTTAGATAGGTAACCCAAGATATATTTTCGGGTTAATTCTCACGCCATAATTTTTCCGACCAAAGACGTCTTTTTCAAATGGCTTTTTCTGTCTCAATGTAGTTCCAACGATCGGCAATTGGAATAGGGTATGCAGGCCTAATTGAGCTACCTATAGTTACATCATCGGTGGGGGTCATACTCGGGGGCAGAAAGAACAATGTGAAACTCCCTACTCTAATTAATGAATGAATTTAATTTTTCAGTATGCTCTCCTTCACCTTTTTCCGTACCGAACAAAGGGTGAACAATTTTTTTTCTCTGGTGAACATTAACAGAAGTTTCTACCCTCTGATTAACGGCGATCCATTTGCAGTTTCGACATGACTCCCATCCCAAGTGGTCAAAAAACGCCTCTCAGTTGAAATATTTAAACACAGCACTGCTAGATTAAATCTTTGCCCGCATTTTGACTCTAGAAATACATTATAACAACCGAAAATCATATTATCATCGTTGAATAATACAGCTGAATGTAGCGTACAAATAGCTTATTCTGCCACATGTCATTCCCTCATAATCTGTACTCGTGCATTAATATTTCATTTTCACATCGATTTAACTTTCTGTCCTGAACCTTCAGTCATGCGGCATTGGATTCTAGGGAAGCGGTAATCAGGCGTATCATACAATGAATCGAAATCGAAAAAGAAAACGAGGGTCACTAGGAACGCGTGGGCTACGTGGGTTCGTTATTGGTAGTAAGGGCTGTAAGAATCATCAGAGTTATTCTCGGAAAGTTTTTATAGTTCTTAAAACCGCTTCGATCCTCAAGATCTTTGGGTTTCTCGTGTAATCAGAAAATTCCCAACATTGCTTGAAAAAAATAAAAAATAAAAATAGGGGTTCTCCAAGGCATATGCATTCCCCTCGTATTTGTCAGAAATTTTGTATTCCATATTTCTTTTGATTGCCCCTTCGCGAGTCTTATATATATTTTGTTGCTAAACAAAAAACTGAAAAGGGGTGGTGGGAATTTAGTCGATCACGACGACATGGGTTTCGATTGCATTACACATGCGCACAGAAGCGTGAACGAAAGGAATTAAAAATTTACCCCTATTTTTGAAAAAACTTAAGAGGAGGAGGGAGTGGCCTCCCAACCCAATCAGATTTAGATTAGGTCAATACCTGTCGATCCTGATCAAAATCATTCCTATCGCATTATGCTTGTTCCTGAGACCCGGAACGAAAAAAACGGTCTACACTCACACATACAGACATCTTTTCAACAATCATCGGGGGAGAATCTCCTGGTCATGAAACGTTGCAACATGCAACATGTAACATTGAAATTGTGCTATAAACTGGAAAAAGAAATTATTTATAATAAAATATTTTTTAACTATTACCGTAAGGAGGGACGGTGCCGATAAACATGTATGTCTAAAAATTCGAAAAAAATCGAAAATGTACTATAAACTTGAAAAAGAAATTATTTATAATAAAATATTTATTATTTATTTATTATTTATTATTTCATGAAATTAGCAATTTTCATTTCCGGGGTAAAAACAATAACTTTTTGTCGGAAAGTTAATAAACTGATTTCTCCATTCTCATATCAAATGCCATATTCCTTCTCCAGAAATTATAACAGACTGCCCATGAAATCCTACTTCTTTCTAACAGCATTACTGGAATTTTCCGAACTTCCATTCAATTTTCAATAGATTAAGAATTTTGGACATAATTCCTAAATATTGACCATTATTTAGATTGCTGTGGCTTTTTTTATGCTAAAAATTCTTTTGTATAAAAAGAGAAAAATAAACAAATCTATTTTATTTTTGGAACCGCACTGAAGATGTGATTGTTCCATCTGGTTGTTGGAAAATATGATGACTCTGTTACCAAATCTACTCTTGACGTTTGATTACGGCGATGGTGGATCGGTTGTGAAATTTTAGATGTCCGTATATAACAAAGTTCTGTTAAAATGGTGTTTTTTCGTTTAGTTTTTTTTTGCAATAACGTAATTTAATTGTCTAAAAACTGCCGCATCGAAAAAACATAAACTAGAAATAATAACGACGCTATAGTGATTTTGTGCGAATGATAGTTAACATACATTTACTTCATATGCAGCCACAGATATCCAAAATACATTTTAATTATTGTATTTTCTGCGAGAATGTGGACAATATATTTACGGATATAAGGGATATCTATATGTATATATCTGTATATATATTTTTCCTAGAGGAGAACTGAATAAAAAAAATACAACTGTACCATCGTGCAAGCACACCTGACATTCCGCGAACAAAACTTTATTGTCAGATATGTGAATCTAACATACGCAACTCCGTCACCGTAACTGAACTTTATGTCTACATTCAAAAACCAAGTTTTCATCTCTCCGAATGATGAGATACACTGAGACAAAAAATATATTTTTGCTAATGAAATATTTATCGGACGAGAATTTAAATCCGGATTTTGTGTATTAATTTTTGTTATTCGGTTGTCCGAAGAATATTGGATGGGCAATGGGCATAAATATAGTTTTTCTCAGCTTAGAACAAACAAACAATTTATGCAAAAAAAAATCACTGTATAACTTGTTTCCTCAAAACCTGTGGAACCTTCATACAATAAATATATATTTTTTTAATTGATCAATTTCTACTTTCAATTGATAGAATTTTTCCGATAATGCAAAACAGAAAATCTGATCCCAAGCCCCATAATTTTCCCGTCCCCCCGCCTCCCCAAAACGTGCATTCCCCCCCCCCCCCCCCCCCCCCCCCGCAGTTCAAGGTTACAATTATCTGCAACCCAGTATCCCCTGACCACAAATAATAGAATCCATTATATCAATCCACCGAAAAAAAAATCGAATGTAATTACACGTTGCATTGATCGACAGATCGATCACAAATTGGCTTGGTTTATACCTGGTTGATTGATACATCTTTTATGTGTTTGATGTGCTTGGCAATTGACGTGATGCTCCTGTGGACTCTGTGGATAATGGGAATGTTGAAATTGCGTCTGTTGTTGGTTTATTGGTGCCTTGAGAACACTTAATACTAAATCCTCCCGAGACGGTACTATTCTCGTCAACTGTCGGCTCTGCCTGAACAGTGTTTCTTGTTCACCCCGGTTCATTCTGAATCGTGAACGACGATGTAAATAAAAACCGGGATAACGCTCACGTCTCCCACCACCCGGTCCACTACCTAGCATAACAGCCTGCAGCATAACGATGATTCTGGCTGTCCCGTTTGCATTGTTACACCGAAATTATCACGGGTAACAATCGGGATATACATGACGCTTGTCATGGCTCTCATCTTCCTGGGCTGAGTTTGGATAATTTTTCAAATAATTATTCAGCGTTTATTCAACGCTCATTACCACCATCGGTGGCCAAAACTGTGATCAGAATCAAAACTCAAAAAACATTTGCCGACTTATTCGACCGTTCTTCCCAGAACAAACCGATCGGCTAGTAGGCGACAAAGGACTCCCTCGCGTGGAATCCCGAATGACGACTGGAATATATTCATTGGCAGTAGCAAGTTAGAACTTTGAGCGGAGATAATAACTGTTCAAAATGATCTGTTCCCTAGAACTCGCCCTTCATTAGCAGGACCACAAATGTACATCGAATTATTTGTAGAATACATATCCAAGTGAACCACTTGTGTTATCTCAACGATGTATGGACTTATTACTTATGTCAATAATGTTATGTAGCCTAGTAATTCTTAATTATCCACTGAGCGCCGCACCATCCAGTTCGCTTGGACCAGTGTGAACTATTTATTTCGTGTATCTGGGACACGACAATATCCAAAAATCCGGCGTTTGATTGACACCATCAAATCACACTGACGCAAACTTCAAACACTGTTTGCACAATTGTACATATTCTACACTTACAACTTTAGTCTCATCACTTGTGTGTATTTTCAATTGTATATTCAAATCACAGCCGATAGTATCCACTTTGTGGACAATCTCTGATGTGAATGACAGTTCAATTCTCACCTCAAAACTTTCTTGAATAGCTCGGACCCGACAATGTACCGGGCATGTTTCGTTCTAGTTATTGGCATTCTCAGTGTGTACTGATTTTTCGAGTGTACGTAATCACCACTGGATGACATCCACTCTATCAGTCTATTCTCCCACAAAACTCTTTCCGCCTAATTTTACCTCATTCATCGGTGATTCCATTTGTAGATAGGAGGTGTAAAAGTTTTGGTCTTAATGTCACTGACCAAACTTATAATTCTCTATTCATAGAACAACTGTGAGCGATTCATACAGTTGTATATTAACCTCGTCAATTTTCTCTATTCCATTTGAGGGATTGCATTACGTAAAATGTGTTGTCTCTTTTCGCGGGCTTTTTGTTCACTCGTCGATTATTCACAATGTCCTATTGGAGTGTAATATGCTTGAAGTACCTCAATGTACTGCTATTGTTGTGTATTTTTATCAAGTCTTCCATGTTTTTTTAAATAACTATTGACAAGTTTATGTTACACACACTTTTACCTAATTCAAAAAACTTTGTAGCGCTAAAATGATGATTGAATGAGATGATTATTGAATAAGAAAACACTCAATTTATTGGGAATATATCTTCCTCACGGAAATCGATGAGCTTCTCAAATAATTGCATCACATCACACATCTATCACAAATATTTTTCACTCAATCTCTCGAAATGGTGCACTGATATCAGAGTAATTGGAGCTAGCAGACGGAATCGGTGTCACCCCTGCACTCGGAGAGGTTTAAGTGCAAAGGTGAGATCCGCATACGAGCTGACTATCCGGGTTACTCAGTTCCACATGAACTCGAATATACGAATTGTCGGTTTCTCGTGAATATCCTCTGACCTTTCAGACAGGCACATTATTGAGCCTCACATCCTCTATGAATAGTTCACTTCACTATTTCTTTTTATATTATTATTGATAACACTGGAATTTTTGAGCGATGGGTATTTGAGGGATTAATTATTAATGGGGAATTCTTGCGATCGAATGAGAGTTGGTGATGCCGGACGATCCATACAGGGCGACAGCTCGCAACCAACTGTGGCTCCAAGCTCCCTCAGTAGTTCCACTCCCTACCACGATATGGGGGAGGGGGTTGGTTATACATTTTGTGGCCGCTGCACGATTTTTTTTATCACATCCACCGATACCTAGGAGAATAAATATGTCTGCACTGCCAAACCAATTCAGTGATTCATTCGTGGGTCACTGCCGATATATTTTGTCTCAGAAGCTCTCCCGCGAGGTTTGCTGAATCATTTGATGGTCATAAAGCGCAAATGTCGGTCCACAAGATGGATGAATGATTGGGAGAGGATCGCTGAGTGAAGAGGGTATCCCGAAACAGTACACAGGCAAGTAATCCTTGAAGGAGGATCGATGGCTAATGTGCCGGAGGGGATACGGCGGCGGGTGAAAAAAATGTTGGAATAAAAGAACCTCTTTTCAATTTATATTCCGTCTTCGCCGCATCCTTTTTAATTCAGAGCCATTCAGAGTGGCTGGGGAGAAATTGTTATGGGATTTTTTTTTGAATTGTCGCGCGATAACTGTGCTTGAAAAATTCAATTCGAGTCGATGAAACATTTCTGGTCATGAATTTTTCGGCGAATTGATAGAGCTTACTTACGTCAGGCTGTTGGTAGTGCAAAGAATTGAATGGGCGATGTGGGGAATGTCGGATTATAAGCGGAGCTTATTCATGGAATTCACCACTTTCAACTCATATTTGTGAATTTTATATCACTAGTGTCACTCTGAATGTGCACGGAGAGAAAAGTCCAAGAAAAATTACTGTGCCAAGCACTAGAATCGAGGTGCAAAATGCCAGAATACTGGAATGTGCTTTATTCGCACACAAAAATTACTATTAATACCATAAATTTTATAATATATTCAGTAAT
>JAPYZN010005363.1:0-12184 GCA_030522865.1 Psyttalia lounsburyi | reverse complement strand
AGGTATCTTGGTTTCTCAACAACGGTTTAGAGAAGACTAAATCATACTTGCTAGTGAGGCCCAGAGTTCAGTTAATGTGGGGTGCAATATAATTTCCACACCCTGAAGGAATTAGGTCCCAACGGCATGACCATACTTAGAGACTAGAGGATTAAGGGGAAGTACCCACTTTATTACAAGACCTTCCATCAAACACTCTGCTGGGCCATACAGCAATAAAGTCATTAAGAATAATTTTCTTTTAATAGCGCATATAAAATTAGATAGAGTGCATTTTGTTATCTGGGGAAGTACCGAATTCCAACAGTTTGTAATTTTTCAGCCCAAGATGAACTATTCTTGACAATTTTTGAGCCACCAGTTATTTCATATGAGTCAAAACAAAACTGTGCACAAAACATTCATGGATGATTTGATCTAGGATCGAAGTCAAATTTACAACATTGCGAATTCAGAAGTAGCTATTGTTTAATGCAAAACAATTTCTAATTATGTATAAAAGAAACATTTCATCGTTGAATGGGTTAGACAAAAAGACTGGATCATTTTTCAATGATGAGGGTTCCTAAACACCCTTTAAAATATCACGCGTTAAAAATTTTCGGAATTTAACACAAAAAATTCGAATATTTTTCTAACTGTCTGTCCAGACATCGGAAATGGCATCAAGATGATTAGTCATTCCACGTGTAAAGGAGGATGCAACTCTTCAATACCTTCAACTATTCCTACAACGTCTGTATAGTAATGCACTGTGTGAAATTCACAGCATGAGCGATAGTGTGGTGAAGGAATTACAGAAATCAATAGACAATCCGGAAATCGCTTAGAGTATTTCATCAAAAAGCTTAATATTTTCATCCCTGGAACTGTCCATAAATTTCCATAAATTTGGGGTTTAAGAGCTGCAGGGATAGAAGTCAACGGACGAGGCATTTAAAAAAATGCTTTCTAAAAAGGTTTCGGAGGAAAAAATTATCAAGTTAAAAATTTGAGACGGATTACATTTTTCCGCTTTTACATTTTTTTATTCCAAGGATTCTATTTCGTATAAAAATTGCCCTGAATTTTCCAATGATCTTTATTGATTGGAAATCTTTATATACATTTACTATGTGCTAATATGATAAAATAAAATATTAAATTTTTTCCTCACATTATTTTTCATTAAAAAGCAAATGGACAAATTTTTGTAGATGTTTTCTACTTTTTTATAAAATTTAAACAACTTGAAAAAGCCACAAACATGAGAATACAACGCTGAAATCTCGTAAGTCAATAGCCAATAGCGCATCTCAATAAACATATATTTTGACGTATGGAAACATGATTAATCATTAATTAATTAATTAAGTTTTTCAAAATCTTAAAAAACCGAAAAGAAAATAGAAATAGGAGTAGAACATTTTTTACAACAATAATCATATTAAAACGAATGAAATAGATAAAAAACTCCAGACAAAAGGAAAAATGATTGTACCTGGAAGCCCCCACAAAGGACATAATGAGTATTCCTCCCAGCAGAATTCATTATTCCATTTATAAATGGTTGAATCCAAAGTTGATTGCTTTACATGCATAAAACTGACCCAACTTCCTAGTGGTTCACTATGTTCTATGCAGTATCACGTTATTCCCGACCAAACAAAAAAAACACGAAGAGTGCCCCCCGTATAGAGAGAAGCACCCCCCGTAAGAGCCGGAAGGGTTTCACGGGGGGGGGGTCGAACCCTACCCAGCGAGACAGAGAGCAAATCGCGAAGAGGAAAGGAAAGCGTGTGCGCGACGCTAGCAACGCGGGGGCGCGCACTTTCGTGTTTCGAGACGTGCGCGCGCGTAAACTGATGTCTAGACTCGGAAGAAATCCGCGCCAGAGACACGCGTTGCCAATGACTTCAGTGATCGTGCCGCCGCTGTCGGGTGCAGTTTGTGTAATTTTTCTCGTGCGAAAGTTGTAAATATCGCAAAAAGTGACTATAGAAAACATAAAGAAAAAAAACATAATATTTAAAAATTATAACGCAAAATTTTGTAACTAATTAGTTTTTCTTTTCAATTCGTTTTCGTTTCTCTTTCAATAAATGAATTGATGCGAAAGAACGGACAAACGAGAAAGAGAATGAGAGAAATGAGTGTAAAGAGAGTAAAATCAAATAAACGAAAAATTTATTGACATTCAATAACAACAATACCCAGATATTAAAACTCTCAATCATAGTGAAATGTTTTTCAGTGACACTATTGATTGCGGTCGAGACACATAAAGTATCGTATGTTGCTGTAGGTATTGAGTACAGCGAAGTTATAATCGACAGGTGGGAATGACAGGGGCAGGAATGAGAGTGGAACGATGATCCACAACTGTCGACACGAATCCACAGATCTCTCTCTCTCTCTCTCTTTGTCTGCCTGTTTCGTCCTCTCTCTCCCTCCCTCCCCCTCTGTTTCTCTCGCTTCTGTCTCATTTTATTCAAAAAAGCACACTTTTTTTGTCCATTTCCTCTGCCCAG
The DNA here is from genome assembly GCA_030522865.1 of Psyttalia lounsburyi. Lineage (NCBI taxonomy): Eukaryota > Metazoa > Arthropoda > Insecta > Hymenoptera > Braconidae > Psyttalia > Psyttalia lounsburyi. The sequence goes on along the minus strand of JAPYZN010005363.1, from coordinate 9,674 downwards.
CGAAGGTTCATCGTGAAAAGTTTTTGCGAGACTTCATCCCCCTGTAAATCTGATGGCCGGCATTTAAGCACAAAAGCTGACATGATAGTTCGCATATCTCGAGCGTTGAGTAAATCTCGATTAATCGAATTCACGTTTGACGTTTCGCATCACTGCACATCTCATCGTCGCTCCCCTCCGCCTCCCTCCCCCCATTTCGCGTCTTTTTGTCAGGAAGTTTTATTTTCATTTCCCTTCCACTCGAGCTTAACTCAATTGGATTTTAAAATAGCCTTGGAGACACGGTATATACCGTCTCTTATTTTTATATCGTCTTAGAGTCGTTACTCGGGTGAAGGAGTCGGGCCGTTTCCCTTTATCCTCATCAGACGACGGCGTTGACGACATTCGCCCGCACAGGAAATACATTTCTTTTTCGTCATTACAATGACACTCCAAAGAGTCGGGATCCATCCAAAAAATAAAAATACTCGACGGGACCACCGAAATAGCATTACTCTTAGCCTTTTTGCGGAGACTCGAGATCTTATTATTTTGAGTATGCCGTTGATTCGGTGGTAAACATGAATCGGAAATGAAAATATTATATTGTGAAAAATTTCTTGCAATCTGAGCAATAGGTTGGATTGAATTTTTGAGACTGTCAAACTCAATTTAATTCAACATTGAAATGACGATTTATTTATGATTGATCGAATCGTTCATGAAAGTTCATATTCATGTTAGAAATTCATGGTAATTGTAATGTAGTGTCGGGGTGAATAAATGAGGATATATAAGCGTAGCGTCTATTACTTTAATGTGTATCGGTCAAGCGATATTACAGGACTGGCTTATCATATTTTAAAATCCTGGATAATAAATCAATAAATTAATTACATTTTTTTTTTTACAAATTAAGACGATCTACCGGTTTTACCGTGCGTTTTGGTTTCTCATTTACATTCCACTTAACATTTGTTTTTACACTCTTCGTTTCACACAATTTCTTTAAAATAGTTTTGTCCTTTGATACTTCGGGCTCCTTGACAATAGTACCATCAATTTGATCTTCACTAATATTAACATTAATACATGGATTAATTTTAGGAAATTCACTATTTGGTGGATCTATTGTTGGGCCATGGTTAGAATTTTGACCCTCGCTTTGAATCAAATCTGGCTGTTCCTGTAACTTTTCATTTACAGACACAACCTCCTCCCTTACACTCTCAGTAACCTGGGGATTTGTTTGATCCGATGCGTTCTTCAAATTTATTGATTTCTCTTGTTCTTGCCTATGCTTTTGGTAAAATTTGCCTATTTTTAATAATTGATTTACATGTCTCTTCCACACCATTTTTTCATTATTTACAGGTGAACAATTAAAATAATACTGTTCTAACTTTTCTCTGATAATGGCTTTTAGCCATGTTGGCTTTGCGGGATTTTTGTAATCACGAGCATAAACATACTCTCCTTCTGTGAAACTGACCCTTCTGTTTCCGTGAAAAAAGTTTTTGCTTTTCTCTCATTTTCTCAGTTGTTGACCTCGTCAAAAAATTTAATCTAGTTTTCGCTTCACGATTGAACATTAATTTGGAAGGTGTTTCGCCGGTTGTGGAATGAGGAGTATTCCTACAGCTAAATAAATATCGACTTAATAAAATAGAAATATTGATTGTTTCATCTTCCAACTTGCTCAATTTTTCTAGTCCTATTTTAATTGAACCTACGGCATTTTCGGCCAACCCATTTGTTGCTGGATGATATGGTGGTGACGTGCGATGTTCAATCAGATTTATTTTACAATAATTCTCAAATTCTTCTGACAAAAATTGTCGTCCATTGTCTGTGATAATTAACTTTGGTAACCCAAAACGTGCTATACATTGTCTCAGCTTATCCAATGTCGATTTTGTGTCCGTTTTATGATAAATATTTCTGGCCATTTAGAAAAGGCATCCACAATGACCAAAAACATTTTACCTTTAAACGGCCCCAAAAAATCCATGTGGATTCGCTCATAAGCATAATTAGCTTCACCAAATTTAATTAATGGAACTTTCTCCGGTTGTTTAGCCACCGATTTACAAGTGTCACGTCCATTTACATAATTTTCTATATGTTTATCCAACCCGGGCCACCAAAAAAATTGTCTTGCTAAAGATTTCATCTTAGTCATACCCATATGTGCCCCGTGTACTTTATCCAATAATTGTTTTCTAAATATCTCTGGAATAATTGCCCTATAGCCCCATATCAATATTCCCTGCTCTATAAAAATTTCATTTGATCTACTTTAAAATGCTTTCAACTCTGAATCTGTTGAATCCCGCCAACCATCGCGGGTCAGCCAATAAACTTTACTTAAAGTAGTATCCTTCCTAGTTTCGTTTCTCAAATCTTCGGCAGATATTGGAATGTTTTCTTCGGCTATATAATGGAAATAATTACCTATTTCGATTTTCTCCTGTTTGCTATCTAGCGGAAGTCTCGATAAACCGTCTGCTCATCCGTTGTTATTTCCCCTTATACACTGAAATTTATAATCAAATCCACTAAAAAATAAAGCCCATCTCTGCAGTCTTCCCGCCGCCAAGTGAGGAATTCCCTTGTTCTCACCAAAAAGCGCCTGTAAGGGCTTATGATCGGAGCACAGTATGAATTTATTCCCCATTAACAATTGATAGAACTTATTTACACCCCAGTATATAGCGAGAGCTTCCTTATGAATAACCGAATAATTTTTTTCTGAGGTTCTCAAAATTCTAGAAGCAAAATAAATTGGTTTCTCAGAGTTATCAGGAAAAACATTAAGTAATACTGCTCCAATGCCATATTTCTATGCATCACAAACAACTTTAATGGGTAAATTTGGATTAAAATGTGTTAGAAATCAATCCGACGACATTTCATCCTTACTTATTTTGAAAGCATCGTCACATGCCCTAGTCCACTTAAAAGTTTTCAATTTCAAAAGTGCATACAAAGGATTTAGAGTATCCGATATCTTTGGTGCAAACGTAGCATAATAATTAACAATACTATAGTAACAATAATATCGTCTAAGAAATTTATCGTACCCTGCGTTCCTTGTAAAACATTTTCCAATATTTTTTGAAAAATTGCACAAGCTGGCTTAACACCAAATGCAAGTCTATTAACAAAGTAAATACCTCGATGCATACTCTAGGCCAACAATTCTCTAGAACTCTCAGTCAACTCCAATTGGTTGTAAGCCGCTACTAGATCTAGTTTTGTAAACATTTCACCACCGCTCAATTTTGCAAAAATGTCTTCAATTCTCGGAAATGGATGTTTATCATCCTCAACAAAACGATTAATAGTAATTTTATAATCAGCACAAATTCTTATATCTCGATTCTCTTTAATAATTGGGACTAAAGGAGTACCCCACTTACTATTCTTTTTCAAGGTAATAACACCATCTTTTTCTAATTTATCTAACTTTTCATCAACTTTTTTCTTTAACGCAAATGGTATTGGTCTAGGTTTTAAGAAAATTGGAGTTACTTCCTTGTCCAATTTGATATTCACCTTTACATAATTAAATTTTCCCAATTGTCCATTAAATAATTTAGGATGTTCATCAATTAATTGTTTAACTGGATCATTAGTATTTACATAATTAACTGAAGAGATACAGAATCCTAAGGGCTTCATAAGGTCTCTCCCCAACAAAGGCCTTGATCCAGTTCGAACAACAATTAAATACCCTTCGGTCTTAAAATGAGTTTACGTAGTTTCACGAAAATTTGACCCAGTGGTGAAATTATTTTACCGTTGTACATTCTCAACTTGACGGCCGTTTTCTCGAGCTGACAATTGTTAAATAAATTTTTATAAATTAACTCAGGAATTACAGATTTACTAGCGCCAGTATCAATTTCGACATTTAGCACTTTACCATTAACTTCAATTTGAACCATTAATGGATCAGTAATTTTGTCAATATTTGACAATGAAAACATATCGCTAATAACATCTTTAAATTTATCATCGTCTTCATCTTCTAAAAAATGATTACTCGACGATTTTTCTTTAACCTGACATACTTGAGATAAATGTCCTGTTTTTTTACATTTATTACATTTAAAACTTTTATACCTGCATTTAGACAAATTGTGTCGTGGGTTACCACAGTCATTACATAGAGGCTCTGTCGCGTTGTCGTTCTTTGGATTGGTAGAATTTTTTTCCTTTGGCTTGTTATAGTTGGTGTTATGATGATGATTTTTTTATTCATGTCGCGTCGATAATTTGTTTGGACTCGATGATTGACTCTGCGCCGTTCCCAGCTGTGGCTCGGCTTAACGTGGCTTCCTTGTTTTTCGCTTTTTCCACGATGTCCTTGAGAGATATAGTTATGTCTTGATCACACATTTTATCAAGGATTGGTCCTCTTGTTAACCCAGCAATACATTTGTCATTTTGTTGTCAAGGTTAGCGCCAAATTTACAATGGATTGCTTTATTTTTTAGTCTAGCAAACCATTCACTAATAGATTCACCATCATTTTGCACAAAACTATAAAATTTAACTCTTTCTTTAAAAGTTGAGATTTTTGGAGCAAATTGTCCTGCTAAAATTTCACAGAGTTATGTAAAAGTTTTGGTACTAATGGATCACAAAGGTCACTTAAAATTTTGTATGCTTCTGCTCCTAGTTTAGTAATACGGCGACCTACCGCGACTCTGGAATATTATTTGCCACAAAAAACTGATCGAGACGCTCCGCATAGAGATCCCAATGCTCACCCACTTGAAAATCTGCCAGAGAAGAAATAATTGTGTTGGATTCCACCATTGTCGAATGGGTATTTGAATTAACCGTGGAATCCGACTCGAAACCTGGTATTTCGTTATTAAATTGTCCTTCAGATGAAAACGAACCGTTTTGTTTTGATTTCAACTGTTCCTTGATATCGATTTTTCGGTCGTTTAAGTGTCCCTCTACACTTTCCAAGCTGCTTCGAAATTCGACTAGTTCACTACGCCTAGCATTTAATTCCCCTCTCACCTGGCTTAAATTTAATTCTTCTTGGGCTAATTTGGTTCTCTCAAAGTCAATATATATTTTTCGTTGTTGTAAACACTTTTCACTTTCATCTGATTCACCTCTTTTTTCATATAAATTATTTCTTAAAAGGTTGAATTCCTTTAGTTCCTTTTCAAACTCCAATTTCTGTATATTTTTACTAATTCACGTTCCGTTAAACGCTTTTTCTTATCACTTGACAAAATAATTTCAGATGACGCACGTTTCATATTTTAATAATAATACATAATTTCAATCACGCTTTCAAACAAAATTTTTGCCTCATGGCCATTGTAATGTAGTGTCGGAGTGAATAAATGAGGATATATAAGCGTAGCGTCTATTACTTTAATGTCTATCGGTCGTGCGAAATTACAAGACTGGCTTATCATATTTTAAAATCCGGGATAACCATTCGTCCTAGCTTACGCTCACTCATGCCATCTATACTATATTACAGTAATGAATTGTTCATATTGGATTAGAAGTGGAATTTCGATGACATCTAGAATTCTCCGGCTCATTGGCAAAATTATACATCTCTTTCAAATAAATATTCAATTAATTGAAAATTCAAGAAAATTGTTGCCTGAATTCTCAAAAGATTTTGTAATTTTCATCGTCCTGTGCACCTCAGAATTCTTATAATGCTTCTGCAACAAAATACATCGAAAGTCCTTGTAAATGAATGGTTGTGAAAAATTAGCCGATTTTTTTGGTAAATTTCCGGACTAATGTTCTCCCGATTTTGGAATGTAATTTCCTCTATTCCGTTTTTATCTGTTGGCGACTTCAGCCTATTATTACCAAGAACATGTCCGACTAAACTTTTTCCTTTTTGATTGACATCTTTTTATCTTTTGCCACGATCACTTTCACTAAATCATGATTAGGAGGTTCTGGTCTTAACAATATATTTAGTTATCAATCGTTATAAATTCCATTATTAACACTCTGCTGATTGAACTGCGCACGACATATATGCTTAACTGACAGGAAAAAATACTGAAATCCAATTTTCATTATCGGATAATTTAACCTCATTCAGAGCTCTTTGAAACTAGTTGAAAAAACAATCCTGCTAATTGCAATTTCAAAAAAAAAACATCGGTACTAACTTGGTTTGCAGGTTAGCAGGAAAAATCCATAAAAATAAATATAATTAGACTTTCCATATCAGATATTTTAGAGCTTATGAAAAGTTTCAAAAGTTTTTACATTTTTAAAAGCTATTAATAACTATTGTACCGAAAATTTAAATCTTAAATTTATAACTGTAAAGTATAGGATACACAATAAAATTGAGATTTCATTCAAAATTGGCTGTAAATTTTCAGTCATGAGATTTTTTACTAAATTTTCCTAGGCATTTTCTCTTCACTATTGCTTGAACCACCCCATTTCCATCCACTTCCATACAATTTTTTTATCCCTCGCAACTTGTCACTTTGTTCTTCTTTATCCCACTAGTTCATATTGTTACCTCCAAACGATATACTTTGCTCGATGGGTTGAACACAAGATGTGGCCAGCGTCAGTATACGAAAAGTTGGAAAGTCGTTGGTACTTTTTTGTTTTAGTTGAGACTGAAAAGAGGAGAATCGCACCGTCTCAGGCGACACGTAATTTATACCCGAGGAGGTTAAAATAGTCGCCCTGTTAAAATGAAAGATATATCATCCGCGGAGTGCCAAACTTGTCCTCCGCCAACTATCTTTCCTCGTTTTTCCCTCACATCCTATGTTTCGTGTCTTCTGATTTTGACCGCTTCTTTCCCCCTCTTTTTCCGCGTACGATTTCGCTTTTCTTATGAATCGTTCAGCTTTTTTTTGGCTGTCGTTCGATCTCACAAGGAAAGGTCTTTATTTATCGGCGGAGGACACGCGATCTCATCGTTTTCTCAGCCACTGATATTATTTTTCAGAACAAATCTCTTGGAATTTCTCTCTTTTTCCCCATTTTTCGGACTGACATTTTCTCACTGATAAATTGTCATTTTTGTGGAGTTTTTTTTTTCGACCAATAAAATAGAAAACACAATTCTGCATTTTCATTAGCAAATTCCTTCAGGTTTTATTGTGGAATGGTATTTAGCGGAATGGAAATTCTCAGCTCATCATATATATTCTCAGATGACAATATAAATTAATGAAAACAATATTCCACAGGGAAAAATTCTGGACAAATTTCCAAGTTCGACTAAATAAGATCTTCAACTGAATTTTCAAAATCAATCAAAGATGTGTTAAGGCCCGGGTGTAATCGTTCGTAACCGCGAAATCGCCGTGATTAATGGCAAGAAAAACAATTATTAAATCATGAGCAAACCTCATTTTGGACCTCCATGCACGATTTCTGCAGGTCAGAAATTAGATCTACTGATGATTTGATCATTATTTCACGAGTAATCAGGGTCGGCCACTTCGAGGTGACAAATTATTACACCCGGCCCTTAATGTTGTACAAAAATGAAAAATCAATTTATGTCAATCCATTTTTTAATTTTTATAGTTTAGTTATTAGTTTTCTCTACAGAATCTTAAGAATGGAAAAAGCTCCAGTGAACTGAATTCTTTTTCCACAAAAGTTAAAAAAAAATTAAGTTTCATTCTGTAAATAGAAAATTTTGCTCTTCTGCCAATAATAGTTAATCCAATAATTCAACATTTTATACATTAACCTCACATTAACAACTATGTACAATTGACTTCAATAATATGTTCTCAGATAATATGAATTATTTATAAACAGAAAGCAATATTAAATATTTTTTAATTTGTGTATCAATACTTGACAATGCGTATCAATGCTTTGCAAGCATTTTTTCCTTTACATTCAAACATTATTAATTTCTGTCTAGAAAAGAAATGTGAAGTGGGCAGCCGTAATTTCTGATTAATTGCATGATGGATGGTCGAAGGGTCGAATGTAGGTTACGCGTAAGGGTCTGAAAAATCGTGCGAGTGTCGACCCGAAAAAAATAAGAGACCATTAACGCTCGTGTTCGTAAATTGACGCGGCACTCAATTCACTGGTTTCTCTTCAACTATTTACGTCCTTCCGAGTGAGTGAAGAGTTAAGCCTGGGTCGTCAACCTGCACTGTCAGAGTTCGGTTGTGTTTGTTTCCGTTGTGACGGAGTCCAATTTTCGGTATAGAAACGGGTCAGATCCGAAACATCAACAAATGGTGCAGCCCGTACAAACCGAGAACAACAACTCCACACTCAACATGGAGTCTCTTGAGGAGATGCTGCGTAAGGTAATTGTCATTGTTGGTTAATCATTGAAAATATCTAGAGATTATTAATTTTTTCGCTAAGAAATCCTTTTTAAAATTACTCGTTATGCATTCATGAGAAAAGGATCTGGTAAACATGCACAAAAGCTACCCTACGGTCGAATTTGTTGAAATTTGGAATGGTATTCGCGTTTATCGCGTAAATTATGGATCTGAAATTCTTTTTTGTCAGAAATGATTCGTTTGAATGTTGCGAATTGTAGATTACACTTACCTCAGCAGTCTTTGCGTAACCCAGGACCAACTAGGAGAGGCTAAATCTTCACAAAAAGGCTACATAGTCAGAATTAAATCACACCGATCACTTTGGTGGAGAATAACATGGGAATATTTACTATTAAACACTTTTGATCTTACATGAATTAAATATGAATTGATCGCCACATAATTCAAAGATCTCTGACAGCCGACGGTCAATCCCTCGTTCTAACACTAAACTGAACAAAATATAATGAATACGACAAAATGTATCAAATAAAATTACAATTTTTCTTAATTTTCCCCAATAGTTTGAACTTTTAATAACGGACATATATTATCAATACCATCGGCGATAAAAATAGTCCCTCAATAGTTCTGTATTACGACAGTCTTCCCTTCTTTCCTTTTTTTTCTCACCACGTCCCAAACACATGTGGGCCTCAAGTAATTTAAAGGGGTTTTCCCCGAAAGTGGAAGGATCAGTCAAAAATATGGCAAGAGGAAAACCCCAAGACAAAGGTCGTAAAAAGGAGTTTTCTTAGTTTTTGTTTGAGTTAGTCTTTTCCAAAACTTCGAGGTGTGAAGACCTCTGACTAAAATCAATCTATAATTACAAATACAGTAAAAACTCCTTAAGAGATACGGTAGCGGGGTCTGGATTCTTGGAAAATACTTTATCGGATTTCCCTCTCTCCGACTCAGAGAGTGAGAGCATCACGAATGGAAAGAGATGCATGTACCTGGGGTGGTGGGGGGACGAACCAATGAACGGCTCCGGGTAGTGTGGTAGTGGTAACCGAGGGAGAGAGCGAGTGAGAGCGGGAGATATTAGTCAGAGAATGCGTTGGGAAGGAAATGTTAGAGTGGGGGAACGATTCTCCTTATGCGACGGGGCGTTCATACGTTAGCGAGTCATCTCTTAAAGAGTTTTTACTGTACTGCGTTCAAGTTATTTTACATAAACCTCGGGTTCATTCTTCAATCCAATAAAAAGAGAATTCATTTACACGAGAGTAACATTTAAAAAAAGAATGCGAGGCATTCTTTGTCAATCCAGCCACCTGTTTTTTTTTCATGTCTCCGAAAATTCTGAAAAAATTCTATCTTTTTTTATGGGCTGAAAGGACACCCTGT